>WAAE01017691.1:0-42092 GCA_013400495.1 Nicator chloris | reverse complement strand
TCCTTTCCTGTTTTTCTTCTCTCTTATGTGGCAAGGAACAATCTTTCAAGAAGCACCCTGCTGTGAGCATCTACAGAGAGCACACGTTCATAAATTCAATATTACCACACAGCACCACCCATACCATAACATTTTTTTCTTTGCAGATTTTGCATATATTTTTCAGGTTTCAGGCAACACTTAAATAATTTCAGGTAACATTCCACCAATAAAGTGAATCAGAAAAGCCAAAGTATTCTCATAAATTACATTTGGTAAGTAAGTGAAACTGTCAATACTTGACAGGAATTTTTGATCTCAGCAGACTGAAAGCTAATAAAATATAGTGTTACCAGCATTACAAACAAAATCTCTGTACTTCATGCTTTCAGTGAGGGGAATAGTACCTGAAGTTAAGTAAAAGACAAAATTAAAAGAAACACAAAAAAAATTTTCTTCCACTGCTTCTCAAAACAGCAGATTTGACTAGTGTACACAAAAATCTATTGATCTTCCAACCAAAAGTCGCAACCAGATGTTCTCTATATAACCAAATTATAATCCATCTGTATAGCATATACTTTAAAAACATCACTTTTATTACTAATATAATAGAAATATGCAAAAATCAGTAAAATGAGAAACCTGCCTCTCCATTAGGATTTTAGTTGTTTCTCTGCCCAGTCTACACATTCTCAATCATCACAGTTCTGGAAAATCAGTTTCTTTATATTGCTGTTTCCCTCAGCAGTTAAACGAAAAAAATACTCATGAAACCTGTTGTCATTCCGTATTAAATCTCTATTAAGTAATTTGATATTCTCAAATGTAAAGTCCTCTCTAGGAAGCATATACCACAGTCATTTTTACCTCTATATATGATTCTGTTACCATGTCTGCACTGCATACAAAGACACCAAGAGCTTTCTAAGGATCATTTATTACAACACACTGTACTACCACTACTAAAGTATTCCACTTAGTTTGAATCAAGTTGTAGCACTAGCACAGTCTAGGGATTTGTTTTTAAACTACATTGTGTCTTGCCTTGAATGGGTGACCAGGTCATAACCCTCCCACAGCAGTGGCTGGTGAGATTGCTTTAAATTAACAGGCATTGCTAACAATTACTTGAAAACAGATAGTCCTGGTAGAAAAAAATGGTGATCCAAATTCCACAATTTCTTCTTTTATTTTTTTTTCCAACAAAACTGCTAAGGTTTTATCGATCTATTTATCCAACATTATTGTTAGCTGTACCTTTTTGCTCTTAACATAAATGAGAAAACTGGAAAATAAGTCAACTACACTTACAAAACAGTACAAAAAAAAGACTGAACATTGATGTCAATGACTGAATTTTTCCACATAATTCAAAACTACAGAGTGAAAATTTGGATTTCATATGCAGCAGCAGGTTTGATACAATTCACTATGTTCTGTTTTATCTTTGTGGGTAAACTGTTCAGCTGCTTATTTTTGAGAAGAAAAAAACCCACTAGCATAACCCCCAACCCTTAATCTCTAATTCTCTTATCACACGAAATAAATACTCTAAAACCTAACAACATTAGATAGCCATGCCTGCAGTTTCTCCCTTAGGAAAGCTATTTTCAGTTCTCTTGCTACATCAGATGGGACCAGCTCGCTGCCAAGAGCATGTGTTCTTGGATGGGGCTGCAGTTCTTGAGGATGGATAAAGCCTCCTCAGCTGGAAAATCCTGGCTGCAGAAGGAACTATGAGAAGAAACACTGAGTGCTGCCCATCCTTGTTCTGAAACGTTCTGAAACTTTTTTCACATTTTTTTCCCCTGTGTTTGTTTTTGTTTTGTTGTTTTTTACTCTAGCTGGAATGGTACTCATTTCATACCAAGAGCAGAAGAGGAGCCAAGGACTCCCTCAAGCTGACTACAAACTAGACAATTTCCAGTATTTTTTGTGGAAATAGCACAAATACCAGAATGGACAAGAACATAACAAAACAGGAGCTGCCCTTATTCTCTACTACATTTCTATTACTCCTCTTCAATAACTGAATTTTCATCTAGGCACAATGTTTTTAATCTCTAGCTAAGAGTTGGCAGACAAACAAAACAACCATGGAAAAGTAAGACTTCTGAGACCCTTACTCTTTTATGGTTTTCTTTTAAAAATTGGCTGTGTAGTATTTGCCTCAATCAACTATTACTGACCATGTTCCTCCAGAAAGCTTGTGCCAGATGCAATAATTAGTATAAGAGGGACTAGGCCCAACCAGAGTTACTTTTACTGTTTTGCACACACTGAGACAGAGTGTAAAATTAGCCATGCCAGCAGGTTTCCTCTCTCCAGGGTATGGCTTGATGCAACCTGTGTGCTGCCATCAGGTAGTGTCTGCACACAGCAACCCACCTGGTCTCTGTGAGCACAAGTGAGAGACACCTTGGTTGAGGCTCTTCGTTCTTCATTTCAGGACATCGATTGTAGGAGCATTTGAGGAGTAACAGCTTGGGAAAACTCAGGGTGAAGGAAGATTTTCAAGGAATCTGGTCCAGAGCTTTGCTCATCCTTTTTGGCCTTCTCTGCACTTTTCCATCTCTGCTGCATGTCTTTGGTATGGGGAGAAACGGAGCTGTGACAAGCAGTGAGCTGACCTTCTTGGGGACAGCCTGTCGCAACAGCAAAATCCCATCTCTGAGTCATAACATTTGGAGTGTATGAATTTATGTGCCATTTCAGAGCTGTATTTTGCTTACAAGCATCATTCAACATTAATCTACACCGAGCATTGTTTGCTAATGATTTATTACCCTGGCATTTGCCTTGTAAGGACTTTCTGCAGCTCCTTAGCTGGTCCTTTGTGGTTTAGTGGGGCATCGACAAACTTCTTGTTTTGCAGACCTTCTTTGCTGAGTTGTTTATGAATACACAGAAAAGAACAGGTCCCGGTACAAATGTCACCACACCTCACTGACTCCTGCTCTCTGTTATCTGGCCTGCCTGTCAATGCAAATACTGCCTCCCGTGTACCTCTGAGGGATTAACTTTTCCCAACACAGATGTGAATGGTGCCTCTCCTATTAATGGTCACTTTACAAGTACTTACTGTTTTGTGTCTGTACACTAATGACAATTCAAGATTAAAAAAGAATTCCAATCAATTGCGATGAGCCTACTAGATTTCATACACTTTCCTAAACTGATGTACTCCCCCACTCAGCTTTGTTGGTTTGGCACACTGTGCCTGCTGCTTTTATGGAAGAGCTGTGTCCTGGTTTCAGCGGGGATAGAGCTAGGTTTCTTCCTAGCAGCTGGCACAGTGCTGTGATTTGGATTCAGTATGAAAATCACAGTGGTGACACAGTGATGTGTTGGCTGTCGCTCAGTAGTGCTTACCCTATGTCAAGGACATTTCAGACACGAGGCTCTGTATCTGGCCCACAAAATGTAATTTTTGGGGCTTTTGAAGTTTTCTGAGCATTTTTATTCACTCATTCTGCAAGACACGTTAAATTAAACTAGTGGTCTCAGAAAATAACAGAAAAAGGAGAGACACAAATTCAGCAGGAAGACTGAATCCTGACTTGGGCAATAGTTGTGATCCAACTCTGTCCTGGAAGTGTGTATTTTAAACTTTCCATACTACTTCATCTTTGAGGATGAAAGACGGATTTCAGTTTCAACAGCTTTCAACACACAGCACTTTAAATTCACCAAAAGTAATTAAAAAAAAAAAAAAAAAAAAAAGAAAACATACAAATGGAAAAAAGTCCCTTACAGTAAGAAACCTCCCACAACACTGAACTGAAATGCTCTATATGTATTTCTGTCTCCTCTAAAGAGATTTCATTTGCTGTATTTTGCTGTGTTTTATGAACAACGAACTATTTTAAGCTTCTAAATTGCTGTATGATTCACACTGATGATAAAAGCCAGCAGAACACATTTGAACTTTGCACACATCCATCTCTCCTTGTTTTTAATGGTTTAGAACAGCCCTAATGTATTTACACAGGTTAGGCAGCTTAAAAGCGGGAACACAGGAAACCTTTGGGCTAAGCTCAATATGATTAAAGTTCACAGTAATGGATGAAAAGAAAAATAAGAACACACTACAACAACAACAACCAAAAACCAAACCAAACCAAAAACCAAAAAACCCCTCTAAACAACTGTTTTACAAACCCTTAAAATAGCAGAATTTTGTTGTTCCAAAAAGAACTAAATACAGTTTTATCACTTATTTAAACTTATTAAAAACTTTTATTACAAAATTTTCTTAATTTTTTTAAAAGATAGTTTGGCAAAAGGATTAAATATCACATCTGGAATATGCCCTTATGCAGTACATTTCATGCTTTAAAGTAACCCATACGTCTAAGAATCCATTTTCTTCAGTAAGGCACTTGACAAAATGAAAGAAAAATTGAGTCAATTAGAAACTCTTGTTGTGCTCATGGTTCTACAACTGCAATGTGACAAACATCTGTAATTGTATTTCAAGGAATTGAAAGCAGAGATTTATCTGCTTGGAGATCCATAAAGATATTTTAAGTGGCCCAAGTAACACATACAAAATATTATGGAAACTCACCAAGAATACAGATAGCAGTTAGATAAGTTACCTTGAGGGTGAAAAACAAAAGTCTTCTTCTTTTACAACTTCAATATTGATACTGCACTAAAAGAGGTTCTTTCCAAGATCATGAAATCTTCTGTAGCTTCAACAGGTTTCTGTCTCATTCATGCAATTCAGTTTAACTAATTCTTAAAATTCTTTAAGAGCATTTAAAAACAGTGAACCTTCTATAAAATATATTTTAAATAGATATTCTTTTTTAAGGTCTTTTCTTCATTAGTAAATTATTCAAGACCAGGAAAAAGAGGTAACAAGCATCAGGTGGCCTACATGCAAAGGTGTTTAGCTTGGTACTCTCAATATCACAGAATCAATTAGGTTGGAAAAGACCTCTGAGATCATCAAGTCCAACCTGTGACTGAACACCACCTTGTCAACCAGACCATGGCACTGAGTGCCACTTCCAGACTTTCCTGAAACACCCCCAGGGATGGTGATGTCACCACCTCCCTGGGCAGCCCATCCCAATGTTTAATCATGCCTTCTGTGAAAAAATTCTTCCCAATGTCCAACATAACCTCCCCTGGCACAGCTTGAGGCCATGACCTCTCTTCCTTTCACTGGCTGCCTGGCAGAAGAGAGCAACCCCACCTGGCCACAGGCTCCTTTCAGGCAGCTGTGGAGAGTGATAAGGCTCCCCTGAGCCTCCTTTTCTCCAGGCTAAACACCCCCAGCTCCCTCAGCTGCTCTCCACAGGACTTGCCCTCCCCAGATGACCCTTCACCAGCTTTGCTGCCCTTCTCTGGACTCACTCCAGCACCTCAATGTCCTACTGGAAGTCTATATTGTCAGTATGTACATTTGTTATAGGAAAAGCATTATAGTCTTTGTGAGCTCTCCCAGTTTAAAGCAAAATTGTCATTAAAGGAAATGCAAGCATCACAAGAGTGTGACAATTACATGTAATTTCCACATCTCAAAATCCCACTAAGTATCTCTAGTCACCTGTAGTAATCTGTAGTACCATGATAAATCATAATCATAATAAAATTAAATTCATCACAATAAAATTAAATTCATAGTATGTATAGTCTCTATTTCTTCAGACTTAAAAAAACCTTTGAAAACTAAAAAAAGGAGGAAAGCAGGGGAACAACCTAATAAATTATACAAAGTCACACAGTTAGGGATCATTAATGCTCAAGCTCCTGTGACAGCGGTGGCTTATCCTTTACTTAGGAAAGGACCTGCTGGTGGCTGAAGGTGCGCACACACAACATGAAAGTTCTAGACAGGAACGAGTGCTAGCTTGCTGTCTCAAATGATGCTATAATTAACATTTATATTAATCCAGTCACTATTTGGGTATGCAGAAGAAATTGGCAGGTTGGACTGTTTTGAAGGCAGGGAGGGAGCCAAGCATTGCACTCTACTGTTGGTGTTTCTTTCGTCTCACTAACTGGTGCCAAATTCACAGTCCAAAGCAAATGTGTAGCTCAGCCAGTGACAATGCAGCCTTTTCCACAACATGTCATCAATATGTTTGAATGTGCTTCACACAGATCTGCTTTGAAAGGACAATGGTACAGTGAGAGAAGTCCTTGTTTCTTAACCCTAGTGACTCTATAATGCTGCTTTGCTAGCAAGTAGCTTAGCTTCAGTAGCAGATCTAAAAAAGCTTTCAAAAACTAAGCAGCTTAAAAATAAGTAAAATTTAACCTATCAACAAGTGTATCTAAAATTGACTAGAGCACTGGCTTGTCCAAGTACCTTCCACAAGCACTTGCTGGTTAGCAGAAACCATGTGCTAGTGACATTGCCTTCTCCTGTCCAGCAGACACCTCGGTCACTACCTGCCACCAAGGATGCCTAGGTCATTTCCACCTTCTCCAAACTTCAGTCATCTGAGCTGGGATTCTCCAGATCAAGTGCACATCTCACAGTGCAAGTATTTTAGAAAACTTCACACAGGACAATACAGCCTGCATACAAGAAAAGGGGAAAATGGGTTTATAATTAAAAACACAGTACTTTCTTCTTTGAAAAGCTCCAGCATTTGCCTTTTTATGTTTGCATCGTGTTTTATTCTGTGGGGAGAAGGGCTGCAGGGTCACACTGGCAACAATTAAAGAAAAAGCGAAAATTTCCTAGGACTGGCTGCACCTTTCTGTCAGCTCTGAGGCCACCAACGAACTGAAGGAACACCATGGGGCACTCTGGACATGTCAGCACTGGAGCAGCCCCATAAGACACAGTGTTCCAGGTGCAGTTGATGCTTCCAGAATCTTTAACCTGAAAGGCAACCTTTCATAATTCAACTTGACCATGCTACACCTAGGAAGAAACATATACACACACTGAAGTGCATGTGCTGACACACAGACGGAACAGTATACTGAACACAAGCTCCATTCAGATATAAAACTGTGGGTGGCCATTTCGGAGTTTCCCATGGCAACAATTAAGTTATGGGCCCACATTAGCACAAGTCTTTTCCTGTTGGAAGAAAAGCATAGTTTCTGTAAGTATGCAGATTTACACAGAGAACAAAAATGCACTGGAGGACACTTCAGTGCTTTCTCTGCTTGTGGGTGGTGTCCTGTACCTCCTGACAAGCACACAGCCACCTTTCCCTGCCTTGGCAGAGAAGGCAGCCTGCCAGCTTCATGAGCACTGGAAGAGGAGGTACAATTTTCTACCATTTTGTTCTGCACAATAAATGCAATGCTGTTGACAGAGGTTATTGCACAACCTCAGCAATTTCATTCACCATAATATCTGATAAACTCAAACAGATTAAGAAGTTTATCCTTAAAGTGCCTTCTCACTTTTCAGCTAGGAAGCCAGGGCACAGATATTAATCAATTTTCCAAGGATACAAAGGAATTTCTATGGCATAGCCAGATGCTGAAAGCTTGTTTCAGACTAGTGTCATTATTACAGAACTATTACTCTTCCTGGAGTCACAGGGATTTTGCCTTCTTTAGGACAAGTAAATGGCTTTGGAAGCTCACCTGTTTCTGCCAACATGCCTCAGCCTTATCTGGAGAGCTCAGATTGTTGCCACCTCTTTGCCTTTCTGCTGAGACTAGTGACTGGTATGTCTGTCAGTGACAATTTAGGTAAATGTTTCCCTCCAAGAAACAAACAAAAAAGTAATTTCATACCAATCAGGTGAGCACCGCCCACACAAATAATAAAAAAACCCAACTAACCCCCCCATCTCACTTACGCCTTAGCACTGAAATAAATACTTGAAAATTCAAGACAGCCTGAACCTCCTAGGGATAGATCTACCCTGTAACCATCTCAAATATGGAACAACTTTTATTCCTTATTTAACACCTAAGACTTGCCCTGATTAAAAGGAAGATCCATTTTAATGCATTTTTGTAAAAAATCATGTCTTTCTAACATGCTACATTTAAATGCTACAGTGCATTAACAACCAGGAAATGCTGTGATACTTCCCCACACAAACAGGTCATGGCAGCTTTACCTCCAGTAATAGTATGATGGATTCAGGGCTTTTCCAAAAGTAATTTGTTAGAAGACTACAACAGCTTTTCATAATCTACAATTGAATGCATGATGGGATTCCCACAGCAATTAGAACATACAGAGGCCACTTCTCTTTAGATCAAGGACTCCCACCAATGTAAGCCATATACTATTTTAATCAGTTCCCACTTGTGTTCTTAAACAGGGTTAAGAGCCACATACTAAGGCTAATACTCTCTTTGCTTTAGGGATAGCTATGACTTTGGGAAAAACAATGCTGTTTCTAGAAAGCCAGTGCTTATATATAGGTATCTTGGGATTACTGGAACTGTTAATTGTATTTCACACATCTTTGCAAGTTGCTGAGATGTGAAACCCATGAAGTGAAAAGCACTGACATGGTCATAACTCATGTTTCTTGAGAAAATTCCAGGGGTATAATGAAATTAAATAGCAAGGCCTTAACTGTTGACACTTCTCTAAAACAGAAGAAAACTCAGCCTTATTCTCTTAAGAAAAAAATGCCCTTTTTCGCTTAAAAAATTGGAACAAAAAATACATTGAATCCCAGTGGTAACATGTTCTCATAACTGAAAAACAGCATTTAACAACAATTTACAATCAAGCCTTCTGTTATAATGCTGGACAACACAGACCAAACGCTAACTCTGATAGATGTAATCCTTTCAGTCCTTCCTGTAACTAAAACTGCTACTTGAGACAAGTAGCTGGAAAAACTGGTGTAGTACAATATCAGCACTGCTGTACTGAGGGGATAAGAGAACATGTCAGATTGGGAGCTCTGCAAGGAGAATATAGTTATTTTGAGATGGTCAGGACTTCTGGAAAGAAACCCTCACCTCCTGCAGAACACCAACTGGAAGCTGTCACTCACTTATCTCAACAAAACATTCACAAGCTTGTACCACATGCAAACGTGCCAGATTCTGTAATGCATGTTCCTCCTGGTAAAAAACAAATGTTTCTTGACTCAGGGAGGAAAAAAAGGACAAATCAGAGAAAAATCTACTTTAAACTGTGAACAGTGTTTACAGACTTGGAAAAGTACATCATATCAGCTGCATGTTTTGGGCCACCGCATGACATTCTGACAGCTTTACCTCTGTTACTTGTCTCAACATGAAGTCTCTGTCGGAAGGGTTCATCCAATATTATTAGAAGTATTTTTGTAGACAAGGATTTAACTCTACTTGACTGGCTTGGCCAAGAATGGGAGGTTAAACAGAGTCAGCTGTGGCAGCTGGATAGCCTAAAGAGCTCCCAGTGCATCCTTTCAAGAGCGAAGTCTTGCCTTCTACGTTTGTAAAGTATGGCATGATCCAGCCAGGACTTTAATTGAGTTCTGAAGGTCCCTAGGTGTGAAAGGCTTGTGACAAGAGTAAAGGAGATACCTTGGGGTTTTCTGATAAACTTCTACAGCTACCTATTGTGCAATAGATGTGAAATCAGAAAGGAAAGATAATAAATTATTGATCTCACATCCATTTCACTACTTGTGGAGCTGCCCTAGATGCTTCTTTTTTACTGCAAAGTGGCTTAAAATATCTTCACAGCATGAAGGCTGAGCTCTGGAGCCAGGTGGAGATATCCTTGGGAACCAGGGAAATTTTAGACAGGACAGCTATAGTCAGAGTTAACTCAACAAGTTAGCAAGACGAAACATCCTCTACAAATCCCATGAAAAAGTCACTGAAGAATGACACAGTTCACTAGAAAGTAAATTACCTTGTTTATGTACACACGCTAGTATTTCTGACATTTTTCTCCAGTGTTTTATACCTCCCTTGTAATAAACCAGTCTTGTTTCCTTTGCCCTGTGAAATAAATGGGCTTAATTAAGTGGTGGAGAATAATCACTTACACTTTGAGACATCTCACTGGGATGAACCCCAAATGACACACAGACTATGACAGAAAATACACTGTGTTATACTCCACCCTCAAGCATTTCTGGTGCAGGAGCTCTCTAAAACAGACACCAAGAACTTGAAAAGGCATTTCTTTTCCTTGCCAAACCATGAACCACTAATAATTTCCATTCCTTTAATAATTACTTTTAACTTCCAGAAAAACACTTCACTGCAAGCAAAGATCAACCCAGGATATATACAAGGATTAAAACAGATGGCTTGAATTAAAGCCTATACAACAGTAACTATAGTTGGCATCAGCATTTTTACTGAAATAATTACATTAACTATTAACTACTTGATCCCTAACAGCAAATAATAAATAGATTATGTTAGCATTTATCGTTATTACCTACATTTGCTTCCCTAATACTTGCTTTTCTCCTGTTAAAATAAATTATCACATTATTCTTTGTTCAGTGTTTCAGCTACGAGGAGACCAGACACAAATTCAAAGGGCATAATGACATTACTTTACTCATACAAGTGTTTTGTTGAAGATTTACTATTTATTAAATACTATCTGGTTTTCCTGTTATACAATAGGCATAGGTAGCAAACACAAAGTGTATTTTAAAAGCAACATGATGCACATGGTGTCTGCCTGCCAGGCACGTAATTGGTCTTGTTATTTTGTCTTTACAAAGTGAAAAACAGAGGAGGGTTCTCGCAGATAGGGATTCAAGGGTAAATTCTTGATCCAAGTCAGTTTTCAAATTTGCTTCTGAAGTTTCTGTGTCAGCCCTAAAGCCAAGACTACACATTTCTAGGGGAGTAACAAATAAACTCCAAACCAGATACAAAATAAACGTATTTCCTTTCAGCATGTTTCTCTGAATATGCTCAGGGCACAGTTTGGGACAGCTCAGAGAGGCCACATTTCTCGGTCTGGGTGAATCTGGTGTTTCCCTGGGCAGCCCCACTCCACCCTTCCAGCAGTGCCATGCGGAGCGTTTGCGCACACGGCTGCGGGGTTCCAGCAGCCCCCACTCACATCCTTCTCCATCGTTCCCTTGGCGCCTTGCACAACTGCACTGCTCTCTAGCCCGTCCTGCCACACAGCTCTCCCAGCAGAACAGATCTTGGTTTAATTCCTCCCTGCACAATCTGCAGACAAGAAATACCCTTGGATGTGGGAGCTCATTTGTTCCTTTTTCTCCCCTTTTGATTAATTCTTTAATCCATACAAGTCCTTCCATTTTATCCCTGGTGTTTTTTTAAGGAACCTTTGCTTACAGTGCTGTATCAAGGGCTCTCACACAATTCACACGGCAGGGAGTGAACAACCGTCTTTCTCCCTGAACAGCTTAATGAGAATGAAACACGGGACTGAATTGGCATTATGTATGGCTCTTTAGACAGTCCACCAACTTTGTCAGCCTACATTATAGCTTTTTGACACCACTTTGCACCAAATGACTTAGTAGAAGACATTTAATTATCTGTAAAAAAACCCAAAACACCGTGTACTTCTAAAAAAGAAAATCTTCACTGCATTACATAAGAAGAATTCAAAATCCCTAGCAGAGTGACTATCTGTTAGAAGTTCTGAAGAAAACTGACCATTGCTGTTACTACTTGATTATGCTTCTACAAAAAGGCAAGAATAGCAAGCTAAGTAGAGAAACCTCCATCTTGTTAAGTAGCAGGACTTGGTCCAGGTTCAGAAGCAAGGGAGTCCTACTCATAGTTTGCAGCTCTGCTGCTCACCTACTGCATCATTCTTCCATAGCTCATCCTGGGCCCCTCTCCAGTAGTACAGAAGGGAAACAGATTATGCCAGGTACTTTTATTCTCTAAGGGAAACCTTGCCAGAAACTTATTGCCACCTGAGGGTCACCCCACAGCCAAGTTCCCCAATGGTATCTCATTCCCCTTTCCATCCTCAGAAGTCGATAACCATCTGGGAACCAGTTTAGTGTGCCAGAGTGTAACAAGGAAGACTGGGGCAGCTGCCAGGGTTGGAAAACAGGGGAGTCTCTGGAGCCCAAGTGACCAAAAATTCCTCAAGGCTGGAATTAGGCACACATGAGATGGTGGCTCCAGTTCCAAAAGTACCCAACTGTGCTTAAAGTTCTGCTGCAACCCTGAGAATCATCTGTTTCTGCTGCAGGGGGTGGCCAGTGCAAAGCTTTCAGAGTCACTCTGTGACTCAAGAATGGCATCTTGTGAACTCCTGCTCTAGAATGTTTCTCATTCACTTCTGATCCCTTGGAATGGTTGCGGGCAACACCCAGGTCTACCAAAATATTGCTGAGGTGCACACAATACTCCCTTATTTATACTGATAGAAACCAGGTAAGTTCAATTACAGCTCTTCAAATTCCAGTCACACTTTTACTCAGTTTCCAGTACAATCCCCACTGTCATAGCATGGAAAGGGAATGTAGAACATTGCAAAGAGTCTCCTGGTTGTAAAAATCTCTTGTGTTTCAAATCAGGCAAGTTACTGCATAATAACTGCATCATCGTTTAAATTAATGAAGTCACCCCCTTTCATGAGCATTTCATTACATACTATGAATATGAAGCAACTGGAGGTTCTTTTTCCTGTCAGGGATGGATGGTATTGAAAGAAATGTGCTGTGTGTAGTTTACTGCAAGGAATGATTCATTATAACTCATGTAGTCCACTTTTATAACAGACTAGTGTTTGTTTGCTAGAGCTACTTTTCCTTCCCCTGGTGCAGTTAGTTTATTAACTGCATTGATTTGGCTAGTGCAGTACACGCTGTTTCTCTAATTCACATTAAATACACAATTACATTTAAAACACAAAGTGGAGTTAAATTAAAGACTGTAACTAGGAATTTTCTCACTTGTTGGCTTCTTAGATAGTGGTAACAAACTGCTGTGCTAGGTTTTGCATAATTTCCATCATCTGACCTTTCTCCATAAATACACAAGGCTTCACTGCATGTGTGGGCAAAAGTTCGTGTTTCAAACTGGCCTCACTCCTCTGAAAGCAAGCCAGAAGTGGCCACCATCAGTCAGTGGTTCTGGGTGCAGCTCTGTTCTGGTAGAGGAGGAGCAGTTCTGGTTCACAGGAGGACCAGTGTGTGCGTTGGTGGCTGGGCTGCAGTCTGTAAGTCTGCTTGGGAGAGCAAAGACCTGCTGGAATGGCAAGCTTTGCCACTGGGAGGGAGAAAGAGTGACCTCTCCTTCTGACTACATCAGGCACTAACCACTGATGAGTTGCTAATTCTTGCAAGTTGCCTTAAAACGTAGCAATCAGAGACGGCAAATTGGCAAGTCTGTGTTTAACAGAGAAGAAAATATGATAGCAACAACAGAGCAATGAAGGAAATACACACAATAGCAGGAATATTAAGGAAGACAGAGATAACTGGATGGGGAACTTTGGCATGTACGTTGTTTTACAGAGTGTCTGATTGAGGCTGATTGTCCATGTAGTGTTTTTGTCAGGCTCGTGGGTGAAGATATTCAAAGGCTTTAAATCTTCGGTAAATGCTGGAGTCACAGATGTGGTTTGGAGGACAGGACAAAGGAGACAAGTTTCTGCATGCCTGGTTAGCATTTAAACCATTGGATCTACTCAGATACAAGTCTAAACACAGACATTTAGGGGCAACATTTCAGGCTTCAAATACCTTAAAAGTTTTTCTATTTTCTGAGTTTTCTTATAAAATATAGCCCTGTCTGCAATTAATTTTCAGCATGTGTTTTCCGCATTTAGAAATCCCAAATCATTTTCTGTTAAAGACAGACAAGCAAAGTGAAATCCCTTCTTCTCCATGAGATACTGTCACACAGGCCCAGACAAATGGTGTACCTGAAATATATACTACTGGGTAGGAAGCAAGAGCAGTAAAAGTAACTCAGAAGTGCACTTCCTTGGCCTTCCCTCAGATTTTTCTGCTAGTCATCAAAGTCATCCTTAATCCCAATGGAAAGTGATGATGGAAATACTACTTTTCTCTCTGCCAAAATGAATCTTCTCTTCAGCTGAAATGGCTTAGCCAGATCATAGTGGTATAACTTATGCTTCTCTGTGCCAAGATTTCTGATTCTGGCTCTTGGAATGTGTCTGTAGCAACTTCTTCTACATAATGGAACACATTTCTTGCTCAGAAACACTTAAAATAGGCAAATAGGGCAACTGTTCTAAAGGCTTTGTTTTCAGGTGGAAGTTTTAAACCTGCCTTCTCAGCAGTTCTGTCCCCATCCACGTACACCAGGATGCACCACACTGATCACAGTTTTCAGCTTCTCAGATTTTACTGCCAGCTCTGCTTGGACTTGTGTTCCATATCTAGCTGCATTTAACTGAGAAAACAGGCAAAACAGAGAAAGTCCATAGCTAACATGAACCAAACTAAAAGAATTAATAAGAGAAAATTACCACTATGAATAAATGACTACCAACTGTATTGTGGCACTACTATTTACCAAGAGAAGGCATAATTTTTGCAGCTTAAGCTAAGGAAGATTCTGTCTTTTTGTTCCTTCCTAACAAGGTTAGGATTGTAATATATGCAAATATGTCTGGTCTTCATGATTATGAAAGAAGTCATTAAAAAACAACAAACAAATACCTGAGAAATGGTTTGTCACTGACTGCATCTATAAAATTTGAGTTCACCTAAATCACAAAACATGTTTACAGACAAGACCATTTTTCTGAATGGTTCAGGCCAGGTATCTCCTGACCACATGAATTGATGGATGAATTTCCCTGTCTTAGAAGAGAATATGCTGCCATTCAAAAGGCACCTTTCTGCTTATTCCAATTCTAATAATTCCTTCATGTGTCACAAAAGTCTTTAGACAACGTTGTGTGTGCTACTAAACTTCATGGTCACAGCAGGACCTCAAGTGCTTTCCTGTCAATCCAGTGAGAAGATCCCTCACCTTGGCAGTAGCAGAAAACCTACACTGTGTGGCTGAGCCGCTGTGACACTACTCAGAAGCAAGCAAGAGAATTATGCACATGGAAACAAGGCAGCTGCAAAGATGAGGCTCAGGTCAGAATAAAGACATCTAAATTTAGCTCCCTTTATGCCACCCAGGGCAAAATCCAGTTGCCTTAACATCTGTAGCTATCTCTGACTGCCCAAGATACTCTGCCTGCCTTCCAGCTTCTGCTTAAAAGGCACAGGCATGCTACCTTACCTTTAAGTTTTATCCAGACTTTTTGAGTACCTAGAGGATATCCCTGTGATGAATCTTATCCTTAGGTGTCCAAGCTCCCAATAGTCAATACAGAGTTAGCCAAAACAGGCCCTGGAACAAAGAGTAGCTGATAGAGTTGACTTAATTGCCTGAAGAGAGATGGTAATTATGTATCAGATACCTGGCCTTAAGGTTTTTAACTGCGCTCTGTAAGCTTCTGACCATCCCAGGAAGATGCAGATGTCCTGTAGGTCCCCTGGGATCACCGGGAGCCCTGCACAAAAGTCTTGGCCGCTCAGCCATGTCTTTAATGACACTGAAGTCCTATGCATGGCTTACAGATTCAATCTCCAGTTTTGCAACTGGAGCAGGGATACCCAGTGGACACATACAGTTAGGTGGTTTATCATCAATATGTAATGCATACAAAGCATCAAAGTACAACAATAGACAAGTAAAACAAAAGGACACCCTGATGGAAATAAAAATTGGATTGGATTTGTTTCAGAAAGGAAAATAACTAAGTCTATTTCTTAAATAAAAGTTATGCAAATAGAATGTTTGAGCATAGCAGATTCATAAAATAATTTTTAAAGTTGTGATGAAAAAAGATAAATACATTTTTCAAATCCAATTAGATAAAATGAACAATAATTTAAGGCTTGTTGCTCTTAAAATTGTCTTTGTACAAAAACAGTTCACTCAAAATTATTTTTCTTGTACTATCATTAAATATGAATGCCTTTCTAAACCTGTTTCAGAGGATGAATTAACATAACTGTCATAGTCTGAAATGAACATTGATCTAGCATAAAAATAGGGTAAAATATGTTTCCCACTTTTTTTCACTGGGAAGAAATTCATTTAATTCATTCAATTACAGAAGCTTGAGCTAATGTATTGTTTTATTAACTGGGAGTAATTCACAGTTTATTTCTCTATGTCCTTATTTGATTTACATTTATCAGTTGTAGAGAAGGAACAAGCAAACAATATCAAAACTTTCATTTTGCTTCCCAAGCATATTTCAGTCTATGTCTGGAGCAATTCCCCTCAACTGCTTCTTGATGTCAGCAGGTATAGTAAACCCGAACACCTTGGTGAATTCTGAATATGGTTTTGAAACACCACGGTTACATTAATGTAAAATCTCAAATACGAACTGTGTATTTGTATGCAAATATAAGCTTTTATATTTTTTTCTGAATTACAATTAATACTGCACAGATGTACATCTGCTTATGAGGCAGTACTCTTTCTTGTTTATGTACCTAATTAACTAAATTAAACTAAAATGTCAAAATCACACAATTCCCCATCTTCAAAGCAACCTACAAGCCTAATTCTGCTGACAAAGATGTCTTAATCAGCTGTGAAAATGGGCCTTGTGCTTTCCAATCCTGAAGGCACAAAACTCATTTACCTATGGTAATTACGCACCTATTAGAAATCACCTTCCTGTTGTTGTGGCCTTTACTTTCTACCACTGCCCCTGTTCTGCCTTTGTCATTGTACATCAGGCAGCTCAATGGCACGGCCAGCAGTGGGTTCAGCAACCCTGGTGAAAGGCTGCAAGTTGCAGACCTGCTCAGCCCTGAATTACAGTCCAACACCAGGGGCAGTGGACACACTTGGTCACTTTAAGCATCACCCTCTTAGAGACAGTGGGTGCCCCTCTCACTTCAGGCTAGCTGCAATCTCAGTTTAGGGAGCTGGAAGCCAGCTTCTTTGCAAGAGGAGAGCATGAAAAACAAGCTAAATCAATAGAAAGCCTCCAGCAGAACTGGATCCCAGCCTGGAGACAGCAAATAGGTGACTAAATGTCCAATATCTGGTCTCAGATGTTGTGCGGTTGCCTGGCCAACTGCTGGCCTCACACCTTTTATCACGCCAGAAGGAAACTTGTATGGGATTTCAGTGTTTCTAGGGTGGATCTGATCCCATGGCACAAAGCCAGCTCCAAACACTCTCTTGTAAGGCTGAACTTAAGCTTTGTTTATTTTCAAGACATAAAAGCATCCCATGTACAAGTCTATATTACACTGGTTCAGTACTGGGCTTCGGTACAAGACTACCAAGCATATGTAATTTTTATTTCTTCTGCTGCCAGAAGAAATAGAACTACTGAGGTGAAAATTTAGGGAACCATGACACCACAGATACCGCCCCAGGCAACATATCAGATATGGTACAAGTATAGAGCACATTTAATTAAGTTTATAGGAAGGTGTCAGCAAGTCTGTGCTGGGCAGAGCTTTGTAAGGTTGTCAGGATTCATGACCTGAGTGGGGGTGGATCCTCATGAGACCTTCTGTAAATATGAGCACATTCACATGGGAGAAAAAAAACCCCAAACATGTAATAAACAGACCTTGTCTACTCTGTCCTAAATCACGAAAGAACAGCAAATGGATGTTCTTCCATGCTGTTATCTCAAATACCCCTGTTCAATTTACACTTCCCTCTCTGACATTCTCAACTGAGCATGTGCCCAACTCAGAATGAATGTGTCAAAGAATTAGAAGCAATTTAGTCATTAGCAATCACTAAACAAAGTGATTCCCTTCACACACACAACCTTTAATAATACAACAAATCAGGACGTAGATATTTAGTACTGTGTCTTGTATTTAAGCACAGAAACAACCAAAATATTTTAAATTTTTTGGTTCTAAAGGTAATCTCTTGGAGGTTACTATTTCATCAGCATAGACAAAGTCACACAAAGATGGTGCTGTGGTCAAGTTTTATTTATAACACAGATTTTTACTGCAGTTAGGACATCTGGACCACAGCTCATCTGCCAAGGATCATACAATCCTCATGTGCTCTTAAAACTCGAGAAATCAGTTGGTCCAGTAGATTGCCCTGGGGATTATTTTTGACTGTTGAATGAGTCTACTGTAAAATGCAGATATGGCGGGGGAAAGGATCAAGTCAGGACACATTATTTTTGTTCTACTGACTATACTGTGGTGGCAATGAATGAAGCTGGTACGTGTATATACTTAGCAAATGTTAAAGAAAAAGCCTTAATTAGCAGTCATAAATTCTCTTTCTGATAACACAGAGGACAAGCATTTGAGCCACACACATAGGAGTAAATAAACAGAAACTTGTGTTTTCTCTATCCAAACCTGTTTGTTAATAAACAGAATAAAGAACTTTATAGAAGAATTGTCTGAGAACTGATCACCTGAGTTTAAATTATTTCTTATTTCAGCTTAATGTCTCCATTAACATCAAAGTTACACCCCGTATGCTTCTCCAGTGCTTCCACATATACAAGATACCTAGAAATTCGAAGTATGCAACTCCAAGAAAATACAGAACTATATCAGGACAAAGAGCTGTGGTTATACCTTTAAAATGTAAGCCAGTTGTGACTACAGGCAACTATGTCATAGCCTTTTGGCTTACAACCATATTCTAAAACTAGCACTAGAAAGGCTGATGAAACATGGCTTGCAAGTCTATAGATGTTTAATTTGCACTCAGTAAAACTGAAGTATGGACCTAAAGAAAAAAAATTGAGAGATGTCAGAAATTTTCATTGAAAATTGTATCACTTTATCTAGAGTTTGCTGTGGAAGCTGCTTTCATCCCACTTTTAATACCATTTCTTGACAAACTGCCCTTTCTGATTTGCTCTGCTAACAGATTTTGATTAGGAAGTCAGGAGGGCACCTGCTTACAGAGCTGCAGCTGCTCTGTAGCTTTGGGAGGAGCAGTGACACTTCTGCATAAAATTAGTTATTATGGAAAACTGTTACTGCTGTCTGTTCTGAAGACCAGAACCGCACAAAGCTGACCAGGGTGAGCTGCACTTCTTTACATAATTAGATCACAGCAAGCATAAGCTCAAGATCAATCTGACACGACATGTAAGCCCCACTGGGGTTCATGGGTTTTGTTAAATGACTTAAAGACCAGTCCCAGATGCCTGGTTGAGGGTTCTTTTGAAATCCCATAATCTCTACCCAAGAATTACTAAGTTTATTTCTTCGGCAACTTCTTCACATTGGTCTGAGATTCAAAGCATATGATCTTTAAAGGCTTATTCTGTACATCCAGACAGTCCTACACTTAAAATACGAATATACTAAACTTAAAATATGAATATACTAGAAGACTTGTTGAGGAAAGAAACACTGGTTCACATTAAAAAAATGAACCCCATACAATTCTTTCATAACTTCAATACCAACACAGATAAAATCCAGATGTGTGACACCAACATTGATACATCTTGCTCACACATCAAAAACTGTCTACGAAATTCACCTTCATTCCCCACGTCCCAACCTCATCCACTATATTTACAAAAAGATTAACTGATGCATTTGTCACATTAGGTACCAGGGTTACTGGTATCAAGAAAGTTGCACAGTCATCGAAAATTCAATATAAAAATACTGTTTATATAAAGCTACATATATATATATATATCTACACACACAAAGGCATGGAAAGGCATCATAAAACTTACCATCACTTGTAGAAAGTGAGTCATTTGCACAGATCAGTGCCAAAGTAAACAGCAGATGCCGAAGATCCATACTTCTAACTCTGTAATAACAAAAGACGGTAAGAGAGTTTCTTTACAAGCAAATATTACTAATATGATACAACATTTAAGCTATTATCTAGTTTTATTGAATTTTTGATTGGATTTAAACCAGAAGTACATTCAGTTTATTGTTTATTGCCTCATAAAGTAATACATCATGTTGCAGTCTAGAACAGATAGTAAATACTCTGTTTACAAGACAAGTAGCTTATGCGTCTCTAGTCAATTAAATACAGAGGAAGGAAAAAATAAAGTATTGTCAATTGATAGACTGCATCTGCAAATAACTTTAAGACCTTGAAGAATGCGAACACAATCCTAGCATAAACCAGCAAGCCTTTACAACTTCACCAAAAAAGCAAACTCCTCATTTTTCTTAATTCACTTGTGCCACACACACAGACACATCGTACAACCCCAGTGCACAATCTTGTTTTGAGGCACTGCTTTGCTGCTGCCATTATCACCACCATCTGGTAACAACAGTGAAGGGCAGCAGCTGCTCTGTGCTGGACTTGCAGACTGTGCAGACTTCTGCACAAAATGGTACCTTGCTCCAAAAAACGCCATGAGGTGTCCATAGAAAGTATGTGGAAAGCATCCACACCATGGATTATGACCTGACCTTTTATAGCCATGGAGATTACCAGAGACCTTCAAAACTAAAGGTACAACACACAAGCTAAAATAAGCACGGATGTTGAAATAAATCAGGCAGCATTTTTTTGTTCTGTGGCACCAAACTAGCAAGATACACTGACATCTCACTCAGAGAGGCAGCAGAGAGAGGATAGCTCCACTTCCACATCTGACTGTAAATTGGTATGACAGACCTTGATTCTACACTGGACTGTTTTGATTTAGAGATCTTCTCTCTTTATCTAAAAGGAGATTAAATCACAAGTGCACAAACAACAAGCCAACCAATGAGTAACAGTCCCTAAGTAGGTGTTATCAAGTAACAATTCATGCTATCAAATCTGCGTGTCAAAAACTAGTCAGTTTCTTAGTACAAATATCAAAGTTTGAATTAGGTGAAAGACCATAAAACACAAGAATGCAGAGAATGTAAAGCTATAGTAATGCTGAATTTTAAAGGTAATTCCCTCAATTTTCTTACATTAACAGAACAGAATGAATCATAATACAGAAAAAACCCAAAACTATTACCAACTCCAGATTTCTCATGCATAGTGTTCAGTACAAAACTTGAAAATCAGAAGGTATTTTCTCACGTCCTCCTTAAACTGCTCAATAATTCTCAGGTTTCAGGGTCAATATAACTGGCTTTTACTCAAACTGCTCTAGACTAAGCCAGACCTGCAAAGGCAAGCCAGGAAATGCTCCCCACAGCACACACATCAGGACAAGGATGCCCAGCAGCACCACCCAGACAAGCTTGGGCCAGCCTGAGTGGGCATGGAACTGCTAGACAAAGAGAAGAGCTGTAGGAACTCTTTGGACTGAGCAGGCACCAGCAGGACTTTTCTTCTGCCAGGTGGACATGGGTCACTCCAAAAGAGAGAGAGAGAGAGAGGGAGGGAGAAAAAAAGAAAGAATTATAAAGATAGACTAGCACCATTTAGCTTTTTCTGTGACCCATCCTTTTTGCCAGTGATAATGAAANAGGAAGGAAGGAAGGAAGGAAGGAAGGAAGGAAGGAAGATTTGGCATAGTGTGGGAGAGACAGCTTGGGGAGCAGGACCAGGACAAGTGACAACTGCAGCTGTTGGAATACACAGACCTAGGACAAATCTATTAAAGCAAATCACAGGCCAACTATCCTCCTCACTTTCAGAAGAGGAGCTACACTGTCACAGTAGAAGGCTCATCCAAGATCAGTTACATTTTCAGGTAGCTCACCTGGTCCACCTGCTTCATCTGTACTCTTGTTTGAAGGATTCTTACTATCTGTTACTATAAATCTACTACAAAAATGTGCCTCTGGGTTTGTCAAATCCTCTCCTCCTACACAACTTCTACCCCATCAGTCTATTCTCCCACTCAGCTCTTCCACTTTATCTCTAAAGTTTTATTTTCTCTTTCACAGGCATGAACAGTATGTCACTCTATTTACAACTCTCCTTTCCTAGTACCCAGGCATCCCATGCTGCCTTCCTATTTACACTTTCCTGTTCTCTCATACCCACCAGCCTCTGCTAATCTTCAAACGACTCTTTTCCTAGCCTTTCTACTTGTTCCTAACAGCCCCAAGAGAAGGCCAAACCCTCAGAGGAGCCCTCCCGTGAGAAAAATTTGATCAGAATCCATCATTCAGAGCACACTCTTTCATTTTTTCATACCCACACTGAACAGCTCTGGTGGGACCAGGGCTGGTCCCCACATGCAGCTGTCACAGCATGACTATCTCCTCCAACCCTGCACACCTGACTGCTGGCCATCTCAGCTTCCTTCCAAAAAGAGTGGTTTGACAGCTGAAGCACTAACCCAGGAGCCTGGAAACATCACACAGGTCAACAAACACACTGCACTTCAGTAAGGTCTTGTTATTGAAGAGGAAAACAATCCTCTTCCAGTACTGCTGTTCCCTCTTGCAGTGGCAGACTTGTTTACATATCTGCAGCACAGTGAACTCCATCAGGAGATTGTTCCAGTTAAGATGAATCCATAAACATTTATTTTAATGAACCTGTTTGAGGACTGGTTTTATCAGGACTCCCCAAAGACACAGCCCAGGAGCAGAGTCAGGGCAGCAGAGGCATGGGAATGAGCAGACAGGGTGGAGGGGAGGGCACAGCCACACTCCAGCAGTAGCTATTACTTGTTTAAGAGCAATTCTACAATTATTGGGAAATTACCTGCTCAGCCACAGACATTGACTAAAACAACCAGCTCTCTGAAGCAGGCCACAGGATTAATTTGTGTTCCTAAATCTCAGAAATGAACAAAACTGCTGCTTCATCCCTTGCCCTTTTGCTAGTAAAACGCAGTATAGAAATAAACGAGGCTTCTTCAGTGGACTCTCAAAAATGCCAGAATCTCAGCAAGACAAAACACTGTCTTGGCTCTGCCTAAAACCCCATGGGATATCCCACTGAGTTATCCATTCAGATAAGTTGTGGCTGTGAAAAATATCCAGCTGAACATACCCAATATGGACAGGTCTGAGCTCAAAACCAGTAACAGTTCTCATCTGAATATATGGATGCATCACGCTCCACCCTTTGTGTAAGAGCCTCTGTAAAAGGCCAAGCTGTGCTACCTGCTCGGAGCTGCAACCCAGAGCCGTTGGGATAGGGCTTGTACTCACGGCCTCACCCAGGCAAATGGAGCTCTGCATGGGATGGGAAGCACCAGGGACATGACCTTGTGCGTCCAGCACAAACACCAAAAGCTCGGCTGGGCTGCAGTTATGACAGCCACTTCTAGAAGTATTTGAGACTAAGCGAGAGCTACATTGCCACAGCTCCAGTCTCATGGGAGAAAATCTGGTGGAAAGCAGGAGCTGCCCCATTATGATACCACTTCTGGTGGTACAGAATAAAAATTCTGAGAGAAGGGTCCTCTGAAGTGCCACCTGCATCACCATCAGACAACTACTGCCTTGCAGAAAGTTCTCAAAGATCTGTTCCATACAACCCACTGCCCTTCCTCTAAGACACTCTTGTGAGCTTGCTGTCAATAGGAACATTGTCCAGAGGCTTCAGTGTTAACCTAGCAAGAGACAGCTTCTCTGCAGGCATTAAGACAAAACTGACCTTTTACAATCCAGTAGTATCTACCTCCCAACTCCTACTCTACGTGCCTATGAAAGACAAATGGCACTAATAAAGTGCCTCTTATTCAACAGGGAAAAAAAAAAAAAAAAAAACAACAACAAAACTTTGCAAGTGTCTGTAACATACACTATTCTAAATAATAATATTCTATGTCTTACCCAACTCCAGCAGCTTGTAAGAATGAACAGAGTTAAAATCAGGAAAAAAAAATTACAGCAGCTGACTGTCCTCAAGCCAGCTGAAACTTGACCACAGAAACATTTGGCTAGAGGTCAGCTCAGGCTAATTACTTCAGTGCAGAAACGGAGCCAGGAGTTATAAAAAGGAGAAAAAAATATCTTGGCCCTTTTCTATAGTAATGTTGGAGTAAGGTCAATCACAAGTGAATTTAAACACAACATCTCTCCAGTGGGACGTGAATAGAGTCAGCATAAACAGGCGAAACTGGGTTAAGAAGCTCCCTGAGAAAAGAAACAGTTTAGTCACAGCACACTGAGTTGTTTGCATCTACTCTGGTCAGGTAAAAATGTTAACACTCAAAGTTAACCAGAAGGAGTCTTGCTTATAAACAAAACTTGTCTGAAGTGAGATCTTGACCTTACATAGTTTCTGAACCTGAAAGGACCAGAAGGAAGGAGAAGGACAAGGACATTCAACTGCACCTATTATGGCACTTCTGCTTTTGCCACCAAGATTAACTCAGGTTACTCCAAATATGAGAGTTTTTCCCCAGTAACCTCTTCCAGTTTAGCATCACTTGCCACAGCAGCGTCTCTGCAGCTAGTACAAAACAAAGGGTAGCCTCTCTGCTGCAAACCAAACCACAAAGTTACTGGGTGAAGGATTAATCTGAAGAGTTCTCCTTACGCTGCTGTTTCATCATTCCATTAGATCACAAAGAGGCAAAAGCATAAGAGTGTGCGTGCATGCATGCAAATATACACCAGCAGATCCACCATCAAATAAGAACAAGTGCTGAGAAGGGACTATAACTCCAGGCTCTCCAGGTCTGTCCTGAATCTTCTTTATTGCAACTACCAAATATGTGTGCATGTGCTTGTGCAGAATTTTTCTGGGTGAAAGGCCTTTATTTTTCACAGTGTGGACATTTCTTAAAAGTTATTTCAGGGCATGACCAGTGACACCAAGAGGTAATCTTTCTGTGCTTGCCTAAAAACATTCACATCACTTTGGCTGATCCTGCATAGCTGAAGTCCCTCTGCCTGCGTACCCTCAGTCCCCTGAGTGCCAACAGGATGGAGTCATGCTGCAACTGAAATTAGTTTTAGCCCTTCCGATCAACACAATCTAAAACTGCAATGGACTTAAAACCTTCTTCCCTTGCTTGCTGATATTACAGCTTGATTAAGTCATCAGCAGGCCTTGGACGAGTGCCTGTCATCATAGAGCCCTTGTCAGGGCTCTATACTCAGCCACAGTAAGAAACAGAAATAACAAATTGTTTCAGCTGATATGAGTAATACACCATTCACCTATTGTGTACAGTTATCCTGGATATAAAAAGAACAAGGAATGATACCACAGAAGCAAAAGTTATGTACTCCAAATTAAAAAACCAACCAACCAAAAACCTCATAAAGAGCATGTTTCACTCAAAGAAGTCAAGACTTTAACAACAAAAGAAACATAAAGTTGCAGTTACTATGCATGTTTTTATGCAAATTTGAGGACTACATAAAAGTACACTATAAATACAAACTAAATCTATGCAACAGAGGCAACTTTATATTATTCATTAGGTCTTTATGTCAGGTAAATAATTTATAGTGATTTCAAGTGTTAAAATGTCAAAATTGCAAATGGAATCTATTGAATTAATTGCTCACTTTGGGTTTAAAAAATATTTTTTTTCCTACACCACGAACTTCTAATTTTGGAATAGAGAGTACATGAAATTTTAATTTCAACACCCAGTTTATTTCTCTCTCTCTATTGTAAGAGATGCCTTTAATGCTTTTAGTTGGTTTCTTTTTCCTAGGGATTAATGTATCTGTTAATTACTCTGATTTAAACTTGTAACAGGCCAAATGATTATCAGTTCAAGAGTATCATGTCAAGAAAGCAAAGAGAAATATCTAAGTCTGTATCTAGAAACAACACCCTAGTAATCTGTACTAAAAAGATATAGTTTTACTCAAAAACCTTTCACTGAGATAATTATTCACACTTTACATAAAGAGATTAAATGGTATTTCCAGCCCTGTAAAAAAATTTTGTGCAAGTATGAAGAAAACCCCAAACCACAAAGCAAAAGCTCTTCAGTGTCTTGCCAGCATTGAAGTTCAAATCCTGTCAGGACTACAGCAGTGTGGACCCAATCCAGCAAAGCAGTAAAAAACATCTGATCTCAAGCAGGCAAGATTATATATTTAACACCAGAACATGGCTAAGTAATTCTTCTAGCACTGTAAGAGAGCTTAGCATCTCACAGAAATTAGGAAAAAATAATGAAGCACAGGAATCACAGTGCAAAGCAACCTGTGTGACACCACTGGGAGTTTAGGCTGGAACATGAGGGAAAACAAACAGAATTAATTTTATCCTTGATTATAAATAACCATCTTATATGTGCTGTTGGATCATCACTACACAGTGGGTCGGTTCCACTGTTCAGTCAGCAAAATCTCTGCAAGTTTTCTCCTGTGTGGCAGTATAGGCATTATCATTCAAATTAAAAAACATACGACCTGGTACTTGAACAAATATAGTCAGCTAGGTTTCAGCACACATCATAAATAAATCCACATCTGATCTCTTTGAGCTTTTCTGTAACATGAAAACACTGCTCCCTCTGATTTCCTTAAATTGCCCTTTGACGTCTGTAAGGCAGGTTTGAGTTCAAGGTGATTGGAAGAAATCGAGGATGCTTTGTTCAAAAATGCTTGGCTATAACCCAATTCTGTTTCACTGGAGATCACCAGGAGTTTCATCATTTTGGAACAGTTTGGTAATAGCCAGTCATTTTTGCTCAAAGAGCAATTTCAGGAAATCAGAGGGTGCAGGCTTTTAATTTTAAATAGTATTTATATAAAAAAATATTCTAGGAAAAAACATCTTCAAGAATTTCTAAAATTTAAGTTCAAGGCATGGTATTTACCCTAGACTAATGTAATTACTTAACACTTCATTATCATGGGACAAATTTATTATAT
Organism: Nicator chloris; assembly: GCA_013400495.1. NCBI lineage: Eukaryota > Metazoa > Chordata > Aves > Passeriformes > Pycnonotidae > Nicator > Nicator chloris. The sequence continues at coordinate 15,507 of WAAE01017691.1, read as the reverse complement.
GGTTTAATCGCATGCTAAATTATCTGTGTGCTCCTAATCAGATTAAAGACTGCATAACAGAGCCTGTATGGCATTTAGGAAGTCATTAACTTAAATAGCACAATAAGTGAAAGCTAGTAAATGACAGACAAAGCACTTCTGAGTGCATTTCTGGATGGCCACTCAGGACTCCAAGCACTCACATATTCACTATCCGTCGGTTTGCAGAAAAACAATCATATTCTTGACAGCAAGTTTAACAGTAATCAGTGCATTTTAATTCCGTGCAATTTTGTATGTCCTGCAGCTCAAATTATGTATGTTCATTTATTTTGAATCTGTAATATGCAGACTGAAGCCAGCTTTGAATTTCAGTTTAACTGATGCAGAGTTAGCATATGAGCATACCTATTCAATGCAATTGTTTTTCACAATAACTGCAAGCAAAATCATCTGTTTAAGAAGTTCTGTGTTAATAAGAAGCAGTATGGTTGGCTTTCCATGTGTCCTCTCTAAGACCATACCAACGTTGTTCATTCCCCTATCTGCTGCTGATTTGGTGCTTTGAGTCCACACAAATGGTGGGCACCTACCAAAAAGTAGCTTACTGCATTCAACAACTGCTTAAAATACTTCACACAGACATATAGAGAGATTTTGAGCTAGATCCCTAATCGTGAAAATCAGCACAAAGTTGAAAGAAGTATTGAAACCAGCAAGTGGAGAAGATCACTCGGTATTTTTAAATGCAGTGCTGCCAAAACAAGTTTTCATGAGGTAAGGAATAACTTGTGAATAAAAACTGATTTCTGTTCAAACCTTTCATAAAATTCTTTAAAAGTCTGTTAACTTCTGCCTCCACTTGCACTGGTAAGACCTGGAATACAAAAGACCCAACTTTTAAATTTAAAGTATGTTTTGATGAAGCATCTCATACACAGAGAAAAACTACCTCCACATTTACCAAAGTGGCTTAAAAATATATGAGCATTTCTTAGATACCATCCAAACAGGATCTCTAATACCTTTATACTGAAACAATAATTTCTGATACACATTTTTATGATACAGCTGTTGATGACATCTTTTAGGCCAAGAGCTGTAGAAGGAATGCTGCTCATTTTTAATTGGAGATTTTTCCAAGGCTAGAGTGTCTAGGAAATATAGGAAAGACGGACTAATTGCTGACAGAATTTACTGAAAGTCAATCTAATGTACAAACTGTGTTACACGTCTTGATTTTTCATGCGCTTCCAGTAACTTCTTCCAATTCATGTTTTGTAACATACCATGGCATTATTTTTGCTGTTTCAGTTATCACAGATCCTGAAAAAATTCTTCCCAAGGAAGCAGCAGAAGTGTGGTCTGGTTTGTGTCCACGTGCTTGCACGCACTTAACACGCACATGCACACAGGCATATTGGTGTTTTGGCAAAACTTGAAGGTGTACCTTCACAAACACTCAGCTCATTATTTATATCCTCTATATTTATATATATATATATATATATATATGTGTGTGTGTGTGTGTGTTTATATCCTGAATATTTATATATGAGAGGGGTAGATTCCATCCTGTGAGGCAAATGAGCATGGGTTAGAAGACAAAAGATCTGATGAGCAAGTATGGGAAGGCTCGTGGAAAGCCCTTTTTCCTGCGCTGGAGAGGTAGAAGGGTATGTGACAGGATCCAGAATAGCTTTGAAATGCTACTGATTATTAAGGAAGTGGAGACAAGTTAGGATTGCTCATTGAATGATGAAGCCAGCCTGCCTTTTAAGGGGAATAATCCAAACAGACATGCCTGGTAATCTCTAGAGTTAATGACCTACTGAACAGTTACTGGTTTAGAGAGTTTACCTCCTAGTAAATCTGTGTGGGCACCTGCAGCTATCATAACACTACAATGATGGCTTCTTCTGCAATGGAGATAAAGAGAAATGCCAGGTTGTAGTTAGAAATGTGCATTGGAAACTGACAGAGCTTTGTCCCAATGCCCATCATTTCCCGTAAGAAAACTTTACCAATGAAGAAATTAGGAAGTGTCCGTAAAATAAGCCACAGAAACAACCATATTAATTTTGACAGTAATTTGACTGATCTTTTTCTAAAGAGGTATTTTAATGATGCCACATAATATTTTCCATCAGCAAATCCTGAACCAGTCTGCAGCAAGAGTCAGTGGCATTATCCATTTAACCGACAGGGAAAGGGACACATTGGGAAGAGGAACAGCTTGCCTGCATTTACACCACAGCCTCCCAGCAGCAGAGTAAGGCATGGACTGCAACCCCCTCCTTACTTACCACAGAATATTACAGTCTTGTAGACACACTGCCCACCATCTCAACAACACAAAATAAAGCTGTAGAAGACTAAAAAAATACCAAACCCAAAACCAAAACCAAACCCAACAAATTGACAGTGTGCATTAAGACAGAAAGAACTGCAATTAAGAGAAACTCATCTAAAACACTCAAGCAACTAGAAAACCCTTCTTAATAAGTGTATAGCTCTTTCACAAACAATAGGAATGAGCTGTGCTCTTTAGCTGTGGTGACACCAATGTAGAGGATGGAAGTCTATCATACCACATATACCATTTTTCAAATGTCAGAGACAACAGCAAGCATAGTTCAGCATTGCAACCTTTGAATCTAGACATCACACATAAAGCACATGAGCTTTGTACTGATCAGCTCAAAATGGGATACTATGCAACAAAACAGGTGCTACAAACAACAGAGCTGCCCAGTGCAAAGCTGGCTGGCTGGCCAATGGACAGCACATCTGCCTCCACTGATTTTATTACTTCCTTCTCTGCAGGAATTCCATCACAATACCAGCTCATTAAAAAAGTGAAACTTTGGAGCACATTCAACTGTTCATTAAAATTGAATACTGCATTCACATTTTTCCAGTGCTGTTACTGTTATTTTACACAGGACCATGAGGAAATAGATATTTACAGATAAAATTCACAAGGCACCAGAGCCTGGGCATTGACCCACAATCACTCTACAAACCCACTCTGTCCTGTCTATTCAAAAATTTAAATCCCATACCAAGCTAGATCTCAGATATATGGTTCAAAAAAAGGAGTGGACTAAAGGGCAGGACACTGGAGGGAGTTTTGTAAAGCTCTGCTAGGGGTTCTTCTCATCTAGCAAATTACCCAACTCCTCTGAAGACTGATCAGCAGCCTTGCCTCAGTATGCATTTTCGTACTGAAGCAGGGAGCATAGCTGCCTGTCAGCAAAAGTCTGAGGAACTGGCTCTCTCCATTTAGTCAGGGCACCACTAACCATCTCACATCACTCAGCCCTGGGCTCTGAAGGGCAGCCTCACCCACATGGCCATGTGGAAAGTGTTAGCATGGAAGGGAAAGAGTGGGACTGCTCCTTTTTGTAGTTCTTGCAGTGAATAAATTTAATATCAGAGGAAGCTGTATTTCTGGAGACATCAAAAGCTTCCATCTTCAGAAAAAAAATTTAAAAATGTAATATAAAAATATGTATACATTTTATACATAAAAACATTTTATCTTTTTAAGAAGTCATCAGCAATGATACCATCCGCTCCTAAAATACGTGACACTTAACCAATCACACCAATCTTGTGAAAGCAGCCATGTTCACATAAGTGTGATGAGCCTGACTGCTCTTAAGTTCAACACAAATTGTACAGCAATATTCAATAATTCACTTCCTCGTAGCATATATTTTTCCCAACATTATTAAAAATGGAATATCACAGCAGAGTTTTGAATTGCCCTGATGCATACATCAGTCCTTATTTTCAGTTCACTTGTTGCACCCAAGTTTTTCTTGGTAATCACACCTGATAGCAGGTGACTAGATTCACATACTTATAAGAATATAAACCAGTCATATTTAAATGCAAAAGGTTTAAATTCTCCCCTGGTAACACCAGGTCAACATCACATCAAATATGACAAGCACTATGCAAATAACAGCATTTCCTAAGGATTGGGATCTCTTGCTCCCTTCTGAAAGTTCATAATTATTAGCCTTGGTTTACAAACAGGAAACTGAAACACAGCAAGGTTACAGAGGGTGACAGAACCCGAGTGAGTCTGTGGTGGAGCTCAGAAGCAAGGCCAAACCCCGTGTCCAAGCTGTGTCCTTCCAGTGCTTGGCTGCTTGTAGAGGAATCAGGAATGGGCAGTTTAGCCATGGATCAAATGGCTCCCTGGGCACAGAAAGCCAGAGAAACAGAGCACATAAACAGTTTTCTGTATGGTTGTTTGGCCATGTTTCAGCTATAAAATAAGAGAAGTCATTCATAAACTGTTTTCTAGGTGTGCTGAACCCTTTATGAAAAGGCATGGTCACCACAACAAAGAAGGTTTTGGTTAAGGACGTCACTAATGACTAATTTATGCATACTTTACAAGCATTTTTACAAGTAACTTTTCACTTTTCTGACCTTCTAATATTCTTGGTGAAATTGGTATAGACAAATATCCCAATCAGAGATCCATGGTGCCATGAATGAATCTAGAGTTCTACCATCTGGTTTCAGAAACATTAAGAACACAGATATAGGATAGCAAGTTTTACCTACTATTATTGTAACCAAAGCTAGAAGTATCTAGAATTTCTCTTCTATTTAATGACAGTACAACTGTGTACACTTAGACAGGAATAGCCAGTTCAAGTCTCATAAAAGTGCTACAGTACACAGATAGCAGCTGTAAAGTCTCATGTAGCAATTTAACACCAGATAACAGCTTTTCAGCTTCACGCCATGAGCAATCACAGGTCTGAATCCCTTACACAATAGCATATTTCTGTGATGTTCGATTCAAATTTACCCCACTGTATTCTGATTAGGCCTTCAAGGCTTTCAGTAATACATGAAAGAACCAATGAATTAGACATGAATTAGAACCAACACATACATTCAAACTCAATGGCACTTATAAGTGTCATTTAAACCATGATTTGTTATCTACAATGTTCTGATAGGGATTTTCACATTCTCCCTCACTCATAAAATACAGATTTTTTTTTTCCCTCCATTTGTTTCAATAGCATGCATTTAAAGTCAGGCAATTAATATTCCAAATAATACTCTACATGGGAAATGGCTCGTTAAAATGCAGTATAATTTTTCTCTGACAAGGAAAAATGGCTTTTAACCACTTTTAAGAGTCACCTAGCCCTCTGTCTCAAATGCTGGCTACTAGAGATTGACAGAAGGGCTTGAAGTCACCAATTTAATCAGGACTGAATCTGACAGCCTTTATTCATATACCTCTATTGTTTTGGGTATTAAAATATGACAGATCTCAATCACAATTTTGTATAATGCGTATTATAATCATCACCTCCTGCAGGAATAAATCCTAGGATTTAATAAATCTGTGTGGATTATCTGTAGGGCATTACAAGATTCCTATTGATCAATCTGCTTAGCCAACACTGCTAATAAAGTCACTTGCAGGTAAGATAAAAATTATCACACTACCTCATATGTCAGCAGGGGATGGACGATGCTTCACGCCTCCCTCAGCTTGACTGCAAATCACAACCTTCTCCAGCCATCCCAGCACCTACATGAAAACAGGAGAAACAGACAAGAGATGAGTTCTGGAACAGCAAAGGTCACCTGCAGTGGGAGGGCAACATGACAAAATCCAGTATGTGTCCTGGTCCTGCTGTCCCTCAGGGAAGGCCACTGGCAGGGCAGTCTGTTTGGCGGCCCCGAGCACAGCACCTGGGCTTCTCACTCAAACTGCAGCAGTGGCCTGAAAACCCGTGTCACTGAGGGTCTGCCAAGCCACAGCACCCCGTGCTAACCTTGACATTAAAATGAACACACATTTAAAAGGCAAACAGAGGTCAAGGTGACTGATCAACTTATTCTTAATGCACATTCCTGGTGAAAATCAGCTGCCCTGGAAGTAATCTCTGGACCATGAGTAGTATCTCAGTACCACTATAACAACAACAGCATCAACTACTACTACTACTACCACCACCACTTTAGAAAATTAATTACAGAACAGTAACTTATAAACTGGTGAAATTAAGAAAATAATGTTTCATTTTCCTCTAAAGGGACAGAGTCTAATTCTCAGGAAGATGGCACACTGATAAAAAAAGTAGCACATTATGTTCTGAATTCCTAAGCACATTTTGGCTGCCATGATATTTTGGCACAGCAGCAGCATCCAAAACAGTTCCGAGTTCTGAACTAGGAGCATGTCTATGTTAAAGAAAAATAATATAAATTCAACATGGAATGTTACTTCTTCCCAAGGATGCAACTCAGCTTTTAAAAGCATTTTAAAAAGTCACACATGGTGCTCACATTATTTGAATAATTCACAATAATCTGGTTTCTAGTGGGTGGGACTACAAAAAGAATACCAGATTTCACAGTATCAAGCTCTTTAAAAAAACAGGGGCAAAAAAAATCGGACTGCAAAACACCACAAATAACATCTAAATAACTACTGTCTGCATGCAAACTGAATGCAGGGTCACACTGCTCTAGCCTGAACAAGAAAAAAGTAACGTTTTAAAAGAGAATTTTCCTTTACTGAGTTAGCACTAGCTGAAAAAAAGAGCAGCAAGAATCTTTTTGTATCCCCAGAATTTCCTCCGTTATGTGTATAATTTTAATGTACAGAGAGATCACTAAACAATGGAAAGCAAAATGCGCTTGCGAGTGAAAGTGTCATCAATATTTCTCCGTAATCCTTCTACAGTGCAATGTGTAAAATGCTGTCATCTCTGTATTTATACTAAAAAAACCCCACACAATACCCTCCCCAATTGCTAAATGAGAAAATCCTTCAAGATAGAGAAAAATTAACAGATGTTTGAAATAAACAGAAAGCCCTTTCCATGCACAAGCATGTGGTTATCCAAAGTAAAACCTGTAAGCAGGGTTCCCTCCTGGTTCACATAATGAAACAAGTGGATTAGACAAGTCCCTACACAGTAAGTCTTTATGTTAGTCTACCCCATAATATGCACAGACAAATTCTATTATCACACTTTGTAGAAAGCGCCTGCTCACATTTCAGCAGGCTGAGAATATAACTGATTGTGTCCCTCATTCATATGTAATTCTACAGCCTTGTGTTAATTTAATTTCTGACTTTTGAAAGAACTCTCAATTTCAGACAGAATAACTGAGCAGAGAGCCACAACTCTCTTTTCCAAAAATAAAAGGACAGCTTAGTGTGGAACAAAGTTATAAAGTCTAAGCCAGCTGTTGACTGAAGCGAGCTACTAAGGACTACTGATAAATTACTTTTTCAAAACACTCGCTACGGCATTAAAAAGGGGAAATGACCTTTATATGACAAAGTCAGAATCGTATTACAATAGGACAGAAAAAATTATTCCAGTAGCCCTTCCAAAATATTTTGAAATCCTGCTCAGCAGAAGAAAAGACCTCTCAGCTACTTTATGGGCAACAAAGGGAAATGTCCTAACTTCTGATTACCTGATTGTACTCAGAACATTTTGTTTCACTCTTGGCAGCTGTGGTTATGTGCTCCAACCCCTGCCATTTTCTCCCTGTGCAACAGCCACCCGGGGTGGTTGTGACAGCTACGTCTGCCTCACAGATATCAACAAAATAGCTAAGGGCCATAAATCTTGCTTGACACCTAAGGGCCGTGAGTCTTGTTCAACAGCTGAGGGCTAGTTGAGCATGCGCCAAACGAAATACGGCTGCTGTACAAATATGACCATAAGTCAATCATCTTACTCCATAAACAGTGGACAGCCTGAGGCTTGCTCAGCTCTCTGCACAGAAGGGGCCGTGTGCCAGGAGCTCCCCTTCACCATGGACACCTCTTTGTGTTACTCTTTGGGGCTGAGAGATTCCCTGCCTTAGAAAATTCTCAGTAAGTGATTAGTAACATGCTATACTTTGAAATCTTACCTAAGTGTCATAAAATATTGATTGTGCACATACAATCCTTTAGCCATAAAGTGTTGACCATGTCTGGGACTAAGTCTGGATCCAGTCACAACTAAACTCTGATAAGAAAATTAAGAACACAAGGGAGTCCTTTTTGAAACTTATGACTCAACGGGATGAACAGTTTTGTCTGACCCCATCCTCCGTGCTGTAAAAAATCAAGTATACCTTGCCATCAAATACTGTTAAACTGCTGACGCATTTACCACCAAACTTTGTTAAATCACTGTTTTGCATCAATAAAGATATTGCTGCTTCTCTCTTGCAGGTGAAGTGCGTCACTCCATCTGTGGCAGCAGCAAGGGGCAATACCACAAAAAATGCCGGCAGCAACAGTTTAGAACAGCCATTCAAGCACCATCAGCTACATTAGCACTTGGCTCTGAAAGTTCATTATGTGTGAAAAACAGGCATTACTGTACATAAGGTAATAAGCTAGATGTTAACATTATTAGCAGTCTCCCTTTAAAAGGATTCTTGGAAAAACTGCAGCTTCCCAGAAGGGGTAACGTAGATTGATGTGAATAAGTAATACAGGTGAGGCTCTTTTTTTTTTCAGAGACACATTTTTCATCAGAAGCACATTTTATTAATCCACAAGGCAAACAAAATTATTACAATACTGAGTTGATAGGCCCCATCCAAACTAGTTTGTTTCACAAAATAAGAAACAGACTCAGACTCATCAGTGCCTTGATTGGGATGTGAGGATCTTTGCCCACTATTATTTTCTCATCATGTCCTAAGCTAACCTACCAAAAAATAATAATCTGGACAAGATGAAATGGACTGAAACGTGCCAAGGGTTCTTTTGGTCTTCAAAAAAGCATCTAAGAAAAGCTGAAAAATAGCTGGAAAGGCTTCTGAACCTGTCCCATGCAAAATCTTAATGATGAAGTACAAACTAGTGAAATGTAATGAAAACTGGCTGAAATGCCCAGCTCAAAAGATTTCAACCAGTGGTAAAAAGTCCAGCTGAGGCACATCCACTAAAGAAGCAGCCCAAGAGTAAATGCTGTTTAAATTTCATTAATGACCTTTTTCATGGAATAGGGGACAAAACAGTGGAAGAGACTGCTTAGAAGTTGCGGAGTCCTGGGGTACTCAAAACTCCAATGGACTCAAAGCACACCTGCATTAATGAAATCTTATGCTATGCACAAGGGTTGGACTAGATGATATCCAGGCATCCTTTCCAACCTCAGTAATTCCATGATTCCACAATTCTGTGTATTTACATATCTAACTGAAAAGTTGCAGGCAGCAGACAAAAAAGAGAAGGGCATAAATTACTTGCTTTGGAAGAAAGATTGCAAACCCTGTGATTGCATGGAATATTGAAAAGGAGTGCACTATTTCCAAGCAGACACATGATATGGATTCACAAGTCCTCCAAGATTGTCCAGGAGTTCTGCTTCTCCATTATGCTGGGCTACCAACAGATGCGTCAGAGGATTCCTGGCACCTGTGAAATCTGGCATCTATTTCCAGAGCATTTCAGCTTCTGAGATTTGATCTAAGCAATCCTAATTGTCTGTTTATTCTATTTCTCCTGTATTTTCTTTCCGTTTCCAGTTAAACCACTACTCTACATCTTAACTCGAAGGAAAACAAAACAATTTGTCTGAGATGTATTCTAATTTTATCTGAAAACCACTTTATTTCCCTAGATTGCATCAATTGTGATGTGCAACGCTTGCTGAGAGTCTTGAACTACTTTTTCTGAAACCTTTTGAACGTATTTATCTCAAACAGAAGGAAAAATGGACTCTTCACATGCATTTTTAAGTAATTCAAACAATTTTATGGCAAGTTGAACACAAGCCAGCAGTGCCCTGGCAGCCAGGAGGGCCAACCCTGTCCTGGAGGAATCAGGCCCAGCATGGCCAGCCGGGCAAGGGAGGGAATTGTCCTGCTCTGCACTGGGGCAGCCTCACCTCGAGAGCTGGGGGCACTTTTGGGCACCGCAAAATAATGACATCCCATTGTTTAAGTGTGTCCAGAGAAGGGTGACCCAGATGGTGAAACGCCTTGAGGGCAAGACTTATGAGTACCACTTGAGGTCAGCTGGCTTGCTTAGCTTGGAGAAGAGAAGGCTGAGGGGGGACCTGGCAGCAAGGTACACTTTCCTCATGGCGGGCAGAGAAGGGGAGGTGCTGATCTCCTCTCCGTGGTGACCAGTGGCAGGACACAAGGAAGTGGAATGAAGTTGCAGCAGGGAAGATCAGGTTTGACATTATGAAAAGGTTCTTCACTGAGAGGGTGGTTGGCTCCCCTGGTCATGGCACCAAATCTGTCAGGGGTCTACGGATTGTCTGGACAACACTCTTGGTTATATGGTTTAGTTCTATATGGTCCTGAGAAGGGCGGAGTTGGACTTGATGATCCTTATAGATCCCTTAAAACCTGAGATATTCTGTGATTGTGTTCTTTCTTAGGTTCAAATTTCTTACCTTCTAACTTGTAATGGGGTTTCACATCCTCAGCTGAAATAATGTTCTGCAACTGTGAATTAAACGCTCTCATCAACTTTCTCCTCTGCACAGAAATTCCCTAAATTCCTTCAAGGAAATACTAAGAAAACACATCAGAACCTTCCATCATCATTCCCTTTTTCTTGCATTTAGATAGCAAAAACTTTGAATCTGTTTACACTTGTCTCACCAATGTAATCTGGACAAGGGATCACATTCTAGCTCCAAATCAGAGTCTTTTCTTCCCCCCCGCCCCCCCCCCAATCTATTCATATCCTTAGGAGTCTAACAATAAATCTTGCCCTTCATGCTTTTAATACTTCACTGAACCACATTTCTGTTCTTACAGACTTGGCAGTCTTTGCCTCTTCGACATAACAATAACCGGAACATTTTCTCAGCAGCACTAAGCTGAGTAACAACTGATTCTTTTTTGGCACTTATAGTAGCATAAAAGATGAATTTTTGTTTTCCATTGCATTATGGTTACAAGTGTATATGTGGACAGGATAGCTTAGGAGGTCTACACTGCAGTGCAAGGTCAAATATAGGAATTAATACACTCCTTTGGCCTTTTGAAAGAAACCATCAGTATCGTAAAGGATGCAAACAGAAATCCAAGCAATTTCACCTGAAAAACAAGATAGCTCTTGTGATATCCGGAAATTCGGACTGCCCTCCTTCAGTGAAATATGTCATACTCCCAGCTACAGCTACTTATCTTCTTGTGCTGGAGGAATGTTATGAAGAATAGTTTAGTCAATGTCTACAGAAAGTATTTTGACATCTGACCAGCTGGAAATCCAGAACTGTATTAGCTGAATCTGTTGCTGACATATCAGTAACTAAAAGTCTTTTGATAAATTAACAGGAAAATGCCAAGGAAAAGATTAGAAAAAAGATCTATTACTGGATTATTGTAGACAGTTCTTATGTCCACACTTAAGAGATTAACAAACTTCAAAAGAGCATGGACTTAAAAATGTTGTTTGAAGTCTGGAGCACCTTCTTATAATCAAGGTAATAGCCAGTTAATTGAGAAAAATACATAATAGATTACTGTACCTGATTATAATCCATATGTGGAAGAAACAATAAGCACTAGACTTGTTCTTTAATGAAGTATAAGAGATACTAAGGAACCAAAAATAGAAATAAGGAACAAAAAATCTTTTACAAGGCTAAAACAAAATGAAAACTGGAATTTACTAGAAGATGAATAATATTAATTTAAACAAATCTCCATCACTTCAACTTGCTTTTCAAGTAAACAAATTACTGAGTACAAGTAACTGGTGACCTTTGTAACAGAAATGGAGAAACTCAGGCATTATCTGGTCCAATCTCATTCTTCACAGTCAGATCAATTAATGCAATTAATACAATTAATGCAGTTCAATTAATCTCCTTTTTGATTAAATATTTCTCAATAGCCACATAAAATGTCAATAGATATGGAAAAACAAATCTACTAATACTAACTAAAGCAAGAATAAAAACTGTGTTCACAGAAATAAGATTGTAAAAAGGGAGAAGAAAGAAAATACAGAATTTTTGCAAATACAGCATATTAAGAAAATTACCCAATAAATGTATGTTGCCAAAACTGTCACTGCTCTAAGACACAGTGTATAGAATGACTTGGTAAACTGTTAATACAGAAACATACAAAAAGTATTTATTGGATCAAAAAATCTCATGACTAACCAGCACAGTGGGTAAACATTTTAGGCTTTGAAGTACAGGGTTTATAATTCAGAGATACAAATGTTATTTTAGGCTTACTGGTGCCTTAGTATGTAACTCAGGCAGAGATGAAACCTCCATGGCTCCCATTTCCCCTTTACTTTTTGAAATGGTGCAACCTTAGCACATTGTTCTTGAGAACAAAGGAGGGAGATTTAGGGCATAGCAGCAAATTTACCTTATCTCCATCACTGCTAAGTTTGAGTTTGGTTTGGCTGTTAAGCCTTGCAGCTGCTACCCTAAGCATTCCTAATTTTTAAATTACTGGCTTTAAAAGTTCTACAAATTGATCAAATTCAAACAAAGCATTACCTGTGAGTGGTCACTTTCTTCAACCTTCCCTTCACTCAACAGCAAATACAAAAAGCCCACTTTGTTGTCATATCCCAAAACAGCTACTCCATTTCCTGCTTCAGTGTCGCTTCTTTTTCCTCAAAAAAGCTAACATTTGCCACTTCAGTTTAGCGAGGTTCAGCTTTCACTGACATGAGAAATTTAACTCTTCATGAGTTATTGAGTATTTTGAGTTTCATTCAAAATTATGTAGCATAATGGGCTGATCTTTCTACACTTCTAAAGTATGTTCTCAGCTTTTCAGTTCTGAACTGCACTTACTCAGAGCTTCTGCAGAGTCAGGGAAATCTGGACATCACTTGGCCATGCAGAGAAATGCCTAAAAACTACGTCGCTGCACATACAGCTCCAAGGTCTGCATGACTGGTGCTATCAAGAAGGAACCCCTGTAAAGAGATTAAGCATTAAAGAAAGGGGTTTACAGACATTTGCTAAAAAGAAAGGTGTTGAAGTCAGCCAGGAGTGAAAAGTGTGGGTGGGAAGTGCACAGGCATGTAGGGCTGAAGGGGATGCAGCCCTTCCATCCACTCTAGATGCCCAGCCACAGGCTGAGTTAGGCATCCAGGCCTCACCAGCTGTTCCTCAAGGATGCTGAGGTATTTGTGCCCTCAAATACTACTGGAATATGAGTGAATGTACTAATCATGTTCAAAATAAATATTTTGTTAATATAAAATACTGGTCTTAACTTTGTTCATCAACAATCACCACAGAGGTATCATGTAACAGGCAAAAAGAGTCACTAAGATTTGCATCTTAGTTGTGGCTTTTCTATTGCCCTCTGTTGCAAGCTACATATATACTTTATGTATTTTAATATTCTGAATATATTTCTATTGTGGTGATGCTCCACAATTTTGGGAAACAAATACTCTTAATGCTAGAGAGCTCTCTGTTCAACAAAGCCACAGGAGCTATATATGCTACGGCTTTTAATAGCTGTTTTCCAAACTCTAAAAATTGCTGAAGAAGAAACATTTTCTGTTGGTTTTAGTCTTCTCTATCTTCACACTTTCAAAATTTCTAGTTTCTAAAATCTAAGTCTGAAGAATGACCCTACAACAAAGATGCTAATAGGTAAGGGGGAAAAAAAAACTTTTAAAGGTCTCAAGCAAGACCTCTCAACATTTTGTTTCAGAGCCAAATGTTTCATCTAGGGAGATCTCCAATCCACTTCCTTAACTCAGTGAAGATTATACATGGGATTACTGGCCTGTATTACCTGTGGAAAGAGAGACCCAGAAGAGATATTCTATGTCATAAATTCTGAAGCCTATACAGCAAGGACACTTTAGAGTAGATTTTGTATTTTTCTTCGATTATATTTTAAATATTCTATTCTTTTATTACTCAGATCAATATAAGAAGGAACACAGCTCCAGAATTCCTCCCTGGAATTCAGTCACAATGAGGCGCTTGGGAAATCTGAGCATTTAATTCATACCCTTCCATCCATCTTTCCTAAGACTGCCTTGGCTTGCATATACATATACATTTAAATTAAAGGATTTATGCACACGAGTTTCTGTTTCATGTTGCAATTTCTTGTCATAGCCATAATTTATTTTTTCTTAAATTCTGCTTCTACATGATTTTCACGTACATTTGCATCCACACTGCCTCTTTAGCTTTAAGATTTTTTGATACATCTCAGGAAAAGAGCAAGACAACATGTTATCCAGCCAATGAAAAACAGGGTTCAACTAAAAGATCATCAGTATCAAAAATTAAAGTTTCTTTACCTGTGGCTAACTAAGGAACAGAAAGTATCTGTGGTAGGAATTTTTGGGGGGATGGGGTCAGAATTTACATAAGAATGAGATGGAGAATTCCTCCAGAATCTGTTTCACCTGAGGTGTTAAGCAAGAACAGTATCTTGTGCAATTCACATCTCCAGCCAAGTACTTCTCCATTGATTTAGGGTTGTTTTTCCTTCTAAAAATATTAAATCAACAATCTTAAATCAGACTCAGGAATTCAAAGAGGCTATTTTCAGGGGTTGGCAGGAATACCACTGATGGCAGGACTCAGCTTCCAGCCTGTAGCCAATATTAGACTGAATTGGGAATATAAATTTACTTATGTATTTACATACCTATACTTATTTCATATAGGTATTTATTGGCAATTCTATCATGTTTGTTTATACAGTACACAACAGAAATACTGAATAATTGCAAAAGACAATCAAGTAAACTCACTTAACACTTTGAATTAAAAGAAATGGACGGGACTTCCTCTTCCCATCTCAGTATGCAGACAGCCTAAAGATTCACTGAAGAGATTCCTGTATGCCTAACCAGATAATCTCTAATTGCTTCCTTAGGAAACACTTATACCTTGATAGTAAATGATGTCACTAAAAACGAAGGGATTTGCAGTTTTCTTGCATTTCTAAGGTATGTTTACTAATGTGTTTGTAAATTTAATTGCCTCAGTACAGAAATTATTTGGAACTTATCAAGGACTTCCAAACATTTACAACAGAAAAAGAACCTAAAGTAAAGAGATGTGGATTTTTTAGTTCTCCCTAATCTCAGATTATTTCAGAAGTTTCATCATAGTGGACTAATTGATTCTGACAGTAACTGAGTAGATGTTACAAAAAATGCTTCTGGGCATAACAACTACTGATTGCCACAAAGCATGTGCATTTCCACAGATGCAAATTATGTTTCCTTGTTCTTTCAGTTAATAGTAAATTTAATGCAGAGCTCAATTATACTTCACCCACTATTATAAACTTGAGTCCTCATTTTCCATTACTGAATGATTAATTTAATGAAGCTCTAATTTACCTTGTCAGCATTTAAGAACTCAGACTAAGGGATCAAGGGTTGCATTTGTTACAATGTGAGTCTTCGAAAATATTATTTACAAGCAGCTACTTCTGTAAGCAGTTCTGTACTGGGCACAAAGAAATATGAAATCAGCTTTCTGGAAATAAAACCTGAACATAATTTAAGAAAAATAATATACCAAACTC
>WAAE01017690.1:0-27114 GCA_013400495.1 Nicator chloris | reverse complement strand
AAACCCCACCTCAGCCAGGCCAGCGACCCTGTTCCCGGGGTCTCCATTGAAAGTCCTTAGGAGACAGTCACGAGGCAGATGATGGATCTTTGGACCGCCCATTACATTCAGTCATGGAGAAAGAGAGCTCCCCAAGGCATACATACGAGTCTCTTTTCCAAATCAGGATCCTAATGTGGGTTTCAGCAGTAAAAAGAGCTTTCCACATCCATGAACCCAGAGATCATGTACTACACAGTGTTCAAGAGGACGTTTGTTATTTAAATGCATTAATTTCACTTAATTAATTAAGATGCTTTCAAATAACTCTTAGTGAAACTGGCAAGAAGTAGTTAATCAAATGGTGAAGGACTTTTTTGAATGTATCTGCAGTTATAGGTATTTCAATACTCCGAAAAGAATGACTTCTGGAATTTGCTTCTTGTGTTCTAGTGGATTGATTGCCTGTGTGCTGTGAAAAGGAAGAATTATCTTATCATAACAATATTCTGAATTAAGATGATTGCAAAATTTTGTGACATTCTTGGGAAGCTTGGAGGCCTGAGCCCATAAAGTTAAAGAACCACCCATTTTTTTCTGTTTGCAAAAGCTGAGCAAAGGATGCCTTTGCAACTGAGGAGCTGAAAAGACATATCTCAATTTCTTAGTGTCTAACACAATGTTTGTTATCAGCTCAGACTTACAGAAAGTGTCAGCCCTCCTAACTCAAGTAGTTTTAAAGTGTAGGGGAGTCACAACGCTGCTAGTGATGTAGATTCTTTTCTCAGCTGTTTACTGAAAAAGAGGGTCTCATGGAAAGAAAGGTATACTGGAGTAAAATACACAGCCATGCTCATTAAACAAATTGGACAGAACTGTTTGCTATAATTCAAAAATTAATAAATAATTGCAAGTTAACAGGACCTTCAAATTTTGGTAATACATTCATGTCACCAGTCCAACAATATCCTAAGTGCTACAGTTCAATGCAATTACTAGCAACTACCACAGTATTTTAAGAGAACACTCCTGTTAAAATATGGTACGCACTTTGGCACTCTTGATTTTTTTGAGAAGTCTTGAGAAGCTTTCAATATCACTACGCTTATTTTACAGCTTTTGAGTGCTGCCACATTACTAAAAAGCCATTTCAAGCACGTCAGATCTCATCAGGAGGGCATTTCCCTCATTAATTCATACCTAAATGTTAACAATTGTTCTCTGTTTAGGATATTACTAATGACTAAGCCTCTGTTAGGCTGGGATAAAATCAACTTCTATTGCACTTTTGAGGAGAGAACTGACACTGCCTTCTAGATTGAAAATCCCCTTTATTTTCAATATTACATTGAAGGGGGGAAATTAAATCTGTGGCTTCAAGCAATCTCTGTTTATGCCCAAAAGGAAAAAAATTACAACAGTGCTGGGGATTTGTCCAGACAAGTTAAAGCAGAGGCGTATTGACTTTTCCTAGTGTTCTTTTCCCCCACATCTGCTCCTGAACATGTTTGCTTTAACTTGACAATATTGTCACAGGGGAAAAAGCAGAAACAGTGCCAGAGAAGTGGGCTGGCAATGATGTTTCCGCACAACTGGAATGATTTCCTTCTGAATCACCCATCTCATGAACAAAAGTGCCCATCCCCAGCATGGAAGGTGGAGAGGCAAAAGGAAAGACAAAGTATTCCTTGCTACGGCCTCTCACAATGGAAACACTTTGTGCTTTTGACTACTCAGTGGCTGTAGAAAAGGGGATTCACTTCCATTATTGGGGGTTTATGTGCTATTCCATTCACACTGTTCATTTTGCATGTCATTGGCACAGAGGCAAGCTACACATTGACAGCTTTGAAGATTTCCATGACTCCCACTGTGCTTCACGCACATTAGTCTTTCAGTTGTTCAGCAGGGACACCCCTCAGAAGGGTTGTTTTCTGGTTACACGGCTCTGGTCCTGGAACAGCAGGAAAAGTGTGGGAGCAGAGCACAATGCTTCATGGATCTTTAATCTCACCCTCTTTTCCCCTTCCCACATGTCATCTGTAGTTCCCTGCTCCCTAGTGCCTTGAGATCAGGGCAATACTGAACCAAAGACCTTGTGTTTTTCCTGTGTTTTGGCTTGGTGTAAGTAACAGAATATATGTTAAAAAGCAGAAAATTTGTCTTGTAGATGGCATTTTCAACTCCAAGCCTTCAACTCATCATTAAGTGCTGGTGGTAGGCAGGAAAGGGAAGATGATGGTCTAGAAGTTGAAGCTGCAGTTTTGGATAATAAAACAATCTGTCCTGCAGCACAGGCTCTCTCGTGCAACTGTCACTTCATCAGCAGCATGACAGAGAGGGGATGAGGAACAAGAAAATTAATTCATTTACTCCAGATTATCAGCAAAGAGCCAGAATCCTCTGCAAACAATACATGGATTTGGTACTGGACTGTTCTTCAGCACTGTCAAGTACTGCCAGGCTAGCACAAGCTCTTTGTGCATGCACTCTGCAGGAGATAGATTTGAAAATCCAGAAATGTCACACAAATATTTTTGAGTTTTGCTTGAATTAAACATTCACTGAGTTAAAAAAAAATTGCATTATTACAGACATATGTTTTTGTTAATACAAACTATGTAACATTGTAACAAAACTATCTTTTTTCTATCCCAAGAATGCGAAAGTGTTTAAAAAAAAAGCTTTGATAAAAGTAGAAGAAATTTGAATTGCATTAGCAAAGATGATTTCATCTAAAAGTGCTAGTAAAACACAGAGAGGAAGTTAAATATCTGTGCACAAGATTGTACCGTTTGTGTTGCTAAGGCCCTTTAAAAGGCAGAAAGAGAAAAATAACAAAAATAATTTAAGCAGCAACAAAAACCCAGAAAATATTCCTGCTAACACTGGTCAACATGGAATTGTTTCCCAAGAAGGTCTGCCTAGAGATTTGGGTTGAACAAAGGAACGAAAGAAAAAGGGTAATACATAGACATATATATACTTTATATAGAAATATATAAATATTAGCAGAACAAAATATCAGATGTTCTTGTGGATATCTTACAGTGTCTAGGGTGGTCTTAATGTTTGAAAAATATTATAGAAGCAGACCACTCTGGAATCTAAAGCAAACGGGAAGCAAGATTTTTGCTGTCTTCCCTAGAACAATTCTTGGAATGTTTCTTATATAAGAATAGAACTATTAAGAAGAAAGCAAAAAATTCAGAAATATGCCAGTAGGCAGCTTTTGAACTTCTTTTTGCATATATTTCCTGAAGCATTCCCATGTGGATAGCTACTTGAATTAAAAGAATTGGTTCACTGTGTTGAGCTTAGATGTTCCTCTTAACCTGTCATTGAGAGACTGCCAAGCCTTGCAGAGTCCATTGGTCACTAACTGCTGCTTGTGTTGTTGGATGTGGCCACCCATGATAGAGCCAGAAGCAGTCTGAGGAGCTACAAGGATTACAGAGCCCTGGAAGCAGCAGTAAGGGATTCTGGAGCACAAGCAGTGTTTTCATTTAACCTCACAGTCAAAGGGAAGGTGTTTGAAAGGGCCAGTCAGATCTAGCAAATCAACAAATGGTTACAGGCTGGTACCACAGTCAGGGTTTCAGCTTTTTGGACCATGTGACTCACCTTGAGAATCTGGGTGTACTGAGGGCTGATGGGGTCCATCTGGACCCATCCATCAAAGAAGGGGAAGAGCATCTTCAACCATAGGCTTGCCAGGCTGGCAAAGAGGGCTCTAAATTCAAGGTGTTGGGAGATGGGAACCTCAGTCCCTCTTAGTCCTTCCAGTCAGCAAGAGATGCCCAGAGCTTGGAGCAGGTCAGGAGGAGAATACATGAAAATCACAAAGGAATTCCTGACACTCCAGCCTGTAAGTTGGCTTCACCAGGGACTGAACTTAAATGCCTTTGTGCCAACACACACATCACAGGGAATGAATGAGAGGAGTTAGAGATGGCACCACAGACATATGGTGGGGTGGCTGCTACAACTGGAGCATTGGAATGAGAGGTTACAGCTCTTTTGAAAACAAGCAGGAGAGACGAGGAAAGAGTGTTGTTCTCTGTGCCAGGAGCATGCTGAAGTGGATGGAGTTCTGCCCTGGGATGGATGAGGAGCCAACTGAGAGCTCATGGATCTGGATTGAAGGCAGGGCAGGGCAGGACAGGGCAGGGCAGGGCAGGGCAGGGACAAATGACATTATAGCGGGGGCCTGCTACAGGCTGCCTGACCAGGAACACTGAGCACAAGTGCCTCTGTAGACAGATGGGCAATTCAACTATCTCAATTCTTTTGGATGGACAACATAGACTACAAGCAGTCCAGGAGGTTCCTGATTGTGTTGATGATAACTTTCTTCTCCAAGCGCTAGAGAAGCCAACAGAGATGATATGCTGCATCTTCTTCTCAACAACAAGGAGGATCTGGTGGGGAATGTGAAGGCCAGTGAGAGCTTTTGCTGGATCCTTACAGTGTCAGGAAGGGTGCACATCAAGCTAATACTCTAGACTTCAGGAGAGCTGAACTCGGCCTTTTCATGGATCCACTTGGTAGAGTATAATAGGAAAAAGCCCTGGAGGGAAAAGGCGGCCAAGAAGGCTGTTTGTGACTAAAGCATCACCTTCTCCAAGGTCAAGATACAAGATGTGTGTATCCTTCTGAGTAAGAAAGAAAGAAAGCAAAGGAGGTGGGAGGTTTCCATAAATGAGCAAGGAGCTTCTGGCAAAACTGAAACAGAAGAAGAAAGTTTACAGATTCTGGAAAAAGTGACAGGCCACTTGGTAAGGATATTGCAATTATATCAGAGCATGTAGGGCTGCATGCTAAGGTTCATTTGGAACAGAATCTGGCAAGAGATGTCAAAGACAACAAGGGGCACTTCTTCAAGTACATCAGAAGCAAAAGGAAGACTTGTGAAAATGAGGGTCCACTGCTGAATGAGGTGAGTGCTCTTATGATGAAGGATATAGTGAAGACAGTTGCTCAGTGCCCATTTTGCTTCTCTCTTTACTGCTAATGCCTATCCTTAGGAAACCCAGTCCCTGGAGGCAAGTGAGAAAGTCTGGAAAAAGGACAACTTCCCTGAGGTACAGGAGGATTGGTTTAGACATCATGTAAGCTAATTCAAAACCCACAATTCCATGTGGTCTGATAGAATGCACCTGAGAATGCTGAAGAAGTTTGCAAGTGCTACTGCTAATCCAATCTCCATTATTTTTGAAAGGTCATGGAGGACATGACAGATCCTGAAGGACTAGAGAAAAGCCAATGTCACTCCAATCTGTTGAAAAGGGCAATAAGGAGGATGTAGGAAATGAGTCAGCCTCATCTGCATCCCTGGAAAACCAATGGAACCATTCATTCTGGATGTCATCTCTAAGAATGTGGATGAAAAGGAGGTTATCAAGAGTAACCAGATTCACCAAGGTGTAATCATGCTTCACCAATCTGATAGCCTTCTGTGGTGGGATGACTGGCTGAGGAGAGAAGGGCAGAGCCATGATTGTTAGCCCTGACTTCAGCAAGGCTTTTGACACTGTTTCCCCGACATGCTCATAGGTAGCTCAGGAGGTGTGGGTTAGCTGAGAGGACAGTGAGGTGAATTGGGAACTGGCTGAATGACAGAGCTCAGAGGCTGTGACCAGTGGCACAGGGTGTAGCTGGAGGCCTCCAGCTGGTGGGGTCCCTCAGGGGTCACTTCTGGGCTCAGTCTTGTTCAACTTATTCATCAATGACCTGGAGGCAGGGACAGGGTGTATCCTCAGCCAGTTCCCTGACAACACAAAGCCAGGAGGAGTGAGCAATACCCCAGAGGGCTGTGCTGCCATTCAGTGAGACCTGGACAGGCTGGAGAGTTGGGCAGAGAAGAAACATCTGAAATTCAACAGAGGCAAGTGAAGGGTCCTGCAGAGGAACAACCCCAGGGACCAGCAGAGGCTGGGACTGACCTGCTGGAAAGCAGCTTTGTGGAGAAGGACCTGGGGTCCTGGTGGACAACAAACTGTCCATGAGCCAGCAGTGTGTCCTGGGAGCCAAGAAGGCCAGTGGGATCCTGGGGTGCATTAGGAAGACCACTGCCTGCAGGTTGAGGGAGTTGATCCTGTCCCTCTACACAGCCCTTGTGAGGCACATCTGGAGTTCTGGGCTCCTCAGTTCAAAGAACTACTTTAGAAGGTCCTGCAGAAGGCTGTGAATTTGATGAGAGGACCAGAGCATCTCTCTTATGAGGAAAGGCTCAGGGAGCTGGGCCTGTTCAGCCTTAAGAAGAGACGACTGAGATGGGACCTTATCAAGTCATACAAATACCTGAAGGGAGGGTGTCAGAGGATGGAGCCAGGCTCTGCCTGGTGGTGCCCAGCAACAGGGCAAGGACCAGTGGCCACAAACTGAAACACAAGAAGTTCTATATGAAGATGAGGAAAAACTATACTTTGGGAGTGACAGACCTCTGGAACAGAGTCCTGGGAGAGGTTGATGCATCTCCTTCTCTGGAGATGTTCAAAACTCACCTGGATGTGATCCTGAGCAATCTACTTTAGCAGGGTGTTGGACTAAAAGATCTTCAAAGGTTCCTTTGCATTCCAGTGTTTTCATGGTTCTGTGATTCTGTAAAATGTTGTAAGAGCACTCTGTTTTCTTCTGTAATAATTTTAGTAGCTTGAAACAGAATCATTTTTTAAATTTTTTTCCTACCCATGCAAGTGTTTCCTAACATGCTGTTTTTCAGGTTCAAATGCACATCTGATGGGATTAGGCACTTGCTTTGATTTTGTATTTGCTTTTAACAAGAGGATGATCAAAGCATTTGTTTTTAAGTCAGCTTTGGCATATATGCTTTGTGTATGCAAACAGACAGGAGAAGCGGAAATCCTTAGCTGGATTTCCTAAATAAAAAAAAAACTATAGGTAACAATTTGCCAACGAAATTTTGTTTTGCAAAGCATTTGATATGAATTCTGATTCAATACATTGATATTGAAGCTTATGGGTGAAAAAAAAAATATTTTAATCCTGAAGCAGCAGAGGGAGCTATGCCAACACAATTAGCTGCATACCCAGGCTTCTGCAACTGTGAATGGAGACTTTTGTTTGTATGCTGCCTTTTCCTGACATCTGTAGAGATTAATGTGTTTGGAATATACTAAACTGTGATACCAGCCTCAGGGAATGGGTAGTCTGAGAGATAAAGAACAAGATGAAAAAGTAAAACAGGACAAAACATTCAAATGCTCTTAGGTACTAAAACACCTAAAAGACCTTGCAATTTGGTGGGATGCATGCTTTTCAGAAACCTTGACATTTTTGGAAATCACATTTTTATTTCAAGAATGTTGAGAATTCCAGTCATTACTTTGGGAGCCCAGACTGGCCTTTTAACCATCACCTACATCTTCCTACATCTTCATCAGGACAATAGCACCAACTCACAAAGGTTTTTGCCACCTCTCCAGAACATATATTCTACTGACTGCTCTGAGGTGTAAGCATGCATTGACAGCAAGACAAAAGCTTAAACACATGGTGTAAAAAAAGAAAGAGCTTAATTGCTTATACTTAAGCATATGTCCAAGCCTTTTATAACTCTCCTTGAAAAGATTCACTTGTAAGCTGTTAATGCGAAGTGGTAAATCCTTTGGGAGTGAAATATCTGGTAAAGCTTTTAAGTATTACAAATAGCCACATGGACTCTTTACACACGCTGTATGACTTTAAATGTGCGTACCGATCTCTGTGTGTGTGGATTTGTACATGTATAAAAAAAATTCTCATGAAGCTATGTAACAACACACATATATATACCTCTTACTACCTTACTTTCTACTTGCCTGCTATTGCCCCTGCAATTTGAAGGCCAGCAACCACCAAGGGAAATAGTTAAATGCAAAAACAGTGTCTCAGAGGTCACCACAGAGCCTTTGGTTCGCAGTTCAATAGAGTGAAATTGACCAAAGCAGAGGAAAACTAAAGAAAACATAGCCCTGTGGAAGCTATAAACTTCAGTTATGTATACATGGAAATTACTTGACTGAATTTCAAGTATTTCTCACTAGAGGTAGAGAGGTAAAGAGGTATAGAGGAGAGGCCAGAAAAAACTGACTATTGACTTTGTATAGAACTATTAAAAACATTGGTTTGTAGTTTTGTTCAGTCAGAGCATTTTAGTATTAAATTATTTGTTCTTTTTACTCAGTGCATGACAAAGTCAGGGAATGACAGAGAGACAAAGGAGGGTTCCCAAGCTGCCTACTAAACATATTTTTGGAAGCATTTCCCTGAATTCTCTCAAAGTTCAGGGGCAAGATGGGGACTCAGCACTGCAGGCAGGGAGAGCAGGAGTGTGTACGTAGGAACCCATGTAACCATAACTGTGAGAGTGTTTTGATCCCACTGCAGAGGACCTGACCAGAGCTGAAGGTCCTTTCTTCTCCATTATTCCTCTTGATAATTGTTCATACAGGTACTGAAATGGAAGGATTGAAAGGTTGCCTCATGCTTGACATGGGAACTGATATGAAGCATAGAAAAGGGCATATGGTTGCTCTTCCAACAGGCCTCACAGTAAGATGGTTAAAGGAACAGCTGCTTTATCTGCTCTGTAAATCCATGTTTGCCCTCCTGGTTTCCCTAACCATCACTTTGTCTCAGTTAATTCATGCTTTTGTTAGCTAAAGGTGAAACCTCCTGAAATCAGACACTTTGCCGCTTCATACAGGTTACCAGCAGTGTGAATCATGTCCTCAGACTCATCTCTCAGATACATCACTCACTAGTGGAAATCTTCTCAGGTTGCGAGAATCAAACATCACAGTTCTAAATGCAGGCTTGGGTACTCCCTTACAAATTGCCTCTTTTTTGTTTGTTTGTTTTTGTATTTCCTGGGGTTTTTTGAGAAAAAGAAATGGTTTTTAAAACAGATAGACTGAACAGTGCAGTTCATTTGAAATGCCCTTTAGTTGCACAAAACTGTTCCTACAGAAAAAGTCTGAAGCACTGGCACAGCTCACTACAGCAGAGACTCAGTGGCCCTCAAAATCTTTACCATCCAGTCAACATACAAAAGATAAAATCAACAGCAAATGTCAACAGTGTATTTCCGTTACACAAAAAAAAAAAAAAAAAAAAAAAAAAGCAAAGTTAAGATTCACATAACGAGGTAAACATTGCTTGGTAGTAAGTGGTGGTAAAAGCTTATGGGGCTTTTGGTAAGTGGCTGAATTTCTTAATCATTCATATACAGACAGTCCTACAGCTCTGGGCATGAAATTGATGTGAGGAGGAAGAACACCCCTTTTTTTTTTTTCTTTTTTCCATTCAAAAATACAAAAATATCATTTATAGTCATGCAGATGTGTATGGGGCAAGGCAAGAAATGCAACTCAAAGCCCCTCTGCATTCTACAATCCTGTCAAAAGCTCTCAAATCTGAAATGTTTCTCTCTAAGTAAAAAGAAAGCTGCAAATTTCAAGTAGTAACTGGAACCAATAGAAGGAGCTTTAGAGAAGAAATGTATATTCTTGAGCTTGTAAATGATTCCAATGCCACCACTGGAAGTTCTGGTGTGTGAAATGGTAGACGTCAAGCCAGGTGTTTGCTTTTTCTGGAAGGCATAACTCCTTTAAGGTAGCCTGTGCTAGAACTGAGGTCAGTTATGTTGAGCAAAGATTTCAGGTCCTCCTTCAGAGGGTGAGAACACTAATTGTACAAATATGAGTAAGTTCTGAGATCAAACATTAGCATACTTACCACAAAAAAAAAAAGAAATTAAGTGGATTCTTCACACTTTACACACAGCTGGTCTGATGCAAATGGCAATGTGAAGATGAGTATTTGCCCTAACAAACTTCAAGGATACTCTTTGCAGTATTTATGAGATGGACATTGAAGAAGCATCCTTTGAGGCTTGTATACTTGTTGGCACAAATCTGTTCTTATACTTAAAGTCTTTGTCACTTTGAATCATCTACATTTTTTGACATGCCACAGCCTCACCTATAAAGAGATTTATTTGTAAGCTTTAAAACAATGTGTGGATGAAGAAAGAATTGCTTATTTTGGTCAGCCATCAGAAAGTTAGTCTGAAATCACAATGCATAAGGAAGTAGAATATGCAGTTATGTAGTTTGACTGCATTCTAATATAAACATCATCTACCCTCCAAGACTGCATTTTCAGGGGAAATTGGGATCATACCACACAACCTCCAAATTTATAATCTTCTCTTTATCTAGGCTCTCAGTCAGGATTAACTCACTTTCATTAAATGACAGATTTGCCATTTCTTATTAGAAAAACAAGGAACAACTCTGCTGTCCTTGCAAAAAGCATTCTTCTCTTAGTAGGTTTAAAAAGGGTATAAAATGTTGAAGTTGCTGATAGCATTTAGATGACAAAATGTTATCCCACATTTTGAGAGTTTAGCCATTTTCATTCTCTATGCTTCTCACGAAAGGTGTCTACATTTCTGTAGGTTACAGGTCTTAAACGACCAGAACAGCTTAAAGGCAGCTGAACCACAAACTGAGAGCTCTCCAGTCAAGGAAACACACTATAACACAGGCAGACCTGGAACCCAGATAGACAGTGCTGCCTGCAGTTCAGGCTGCTGTGGCCAGGTTGGGTACCTTCACAGCACGGGGCAGCACTCAGGATATTTCTGAGATTTTCAGTCAAGGTTTGAAAGAAGAACAAGGTTTCAGCCATGTTTTGAAAGAAGAACAGGAACGCTCCTAAGAAAGAATTTTGTCAGGGTTGCTGGGATAAGCACACCCCAGGTTCCTTCTGATGCCAATGAACTGGGATTTCCACACTGGAACAACTTTCAATTGGTGCATCGTTGCAGTCTATATGATGCTTACTGTGAGCCTGAGACAGTGGGGAAAGCAGGAGGAACTTTCAAAAGCAAATATAAAATTGCCCAGTGTTGCAAACACTTGGGAACATAGTGAGGACACATCATCACATGGTTTCTCTTCTGCATATGTATTTGGTATACAAGGAATTCCAATCTTATGAGCCTTTCTTTGGAAATCCTTGTTTTGCTTATAATTGAACTTCACTATTGATACAGAGGATGGTATTAGAAGTCCATTAAACCAAGTAGCTTTACTTCAGGTCACTATGTTTAATGAAGGAAATAGTAATAATCCATATGCCAGCTCCAGAATGAAAGATGAATATCCCAAAGCATGTGGGGGAAAGTCTATACAACAGGGCTATACCTGCTGATCCTGGACAAATGCCCTGAAAATACAGTAATAGGTTAAACTACTCCCTTTAATGTTTTTTAAGGTCTGCTCTTTCTCCCCCAAGTCATTTAAGGAAATCTGCAGGGTTTGGAGGCGTTTATCTGCCTTACATGTTTTGAAGTTTTCATTAGGGTATTACCCTGACAAATTCAAATTATTTCTAACATCTGTGCCTCATCTAGTGAGCTAATGAAGGTGGAGGCAGCGGCACTGCTGTTTCAGGTGTTGAGATTCCCCTCTTACCATGTCTCCTTCAGTCACAAGAAGTCCCTCAGCTACCCCAGGAAGCAACATAGATGTACCAAGTCACACTGAAAATGAAGGAAGGCTGAATCAGTAATGGCTGTGAGGATTTGCATTTACTCTCCTTGACAGATGAAAAACTGAGCTCAGAAAGTCACAATGCTTGCCTGGTTTAGAGGAAGAGTATGAAGGTTGCACTGTCCCTCCTTTTCCCTTTTCCCTTTTCCCTTTTCCCTTTTCCCTTTTCCCTTTTCCCTTTTCCCTTTTCCCTTCCCGAAACCTTCCCGAAACCTTCCCTTATTTTGAGAGCTAATAGTCTGGGGTTTAAGTGAGCTAAGCTCTTGGGAATTCACATGGACCTGGGCCTGGATCTCATGGCTGTGCACCCCACTAACTTCTCTGATACATGACAAATGTCCAAGCTATCTCAAACAGCACATACTAAGCATATTTTTACTTCTGTTCTCCTCACCCTCCGCTGTGAGAAGAGGATAATAGCCTCTAGCGTCATCATGGTGATAATTACATGTTTATTAAGCTTTCAGGTAATAGAATAGTGAAAGCCATAATAATTGAGGAAATAAATAGCAGTTCATTTTCATGCAATTTTAAATGCTTTGTAACTAGTGGAGAGTGGAAGAAAACAGAGAAAATGAAATGTGTAAACATCAAAATGGAGGTAACTCCATACATTCGAACAACAGAGAAATAGTGATATATTCTTACTGCATAAACCACATTAATTCTCTCCTGAGCACCACAGAAATTTGAGGTCAGGCTGTTGAAACCCAGATCAGGATCCATCTACAAAATTCATACTAATTGGTGAATCAGTGCTTAATAAAGCAAGTTTAAATTTCTTCTTGTGTGATTGTCTGTGCAAAAATAATACTGAGAATAAGAGCTTAATATTGTTCCTTTTTGCTTCTGAGATATAGATCTTGAAAATCTCATATTTGTAATTAATACAATTGTAATTCTGTCACGAAGTTTTAGTAGTAACAGAGACCCCCAAGATGAAAACTCCAGATACCTTATCTCCAAGTTGCATGTAGTTAGGAGAACCTTGCAAGAATGGAAAGTGAGAAGTTTGTTGAAGTAATCTGAGTGCTGATTTAATGGTAGTTTTATTTGTGTTGTCCTTCCTCCAGGTTTTATCTGCAGAATCTTGGCAATGCCCATGAAGGATGTGTTGCACTGGGTGGGGATAAGCAGTCATGCCTACCTGTGTGCTCTTTTGAACTCTGCTAGGATGACAGAAGCCAAGATTGGCCAGCCTGTACCCTGCCCTTTATTCAGCAAGGCCAGCAGCAACCCACAAAGGGAAGGTGGCAGTGAGTTAGGGGCTGTGGCTGCTCCACACCATCTGTGTGTCAGGGGACCCTATTCGTGTTTCTAAGAGGGGATGAGTTTGTTCCTTGCATGTGTTTATCTTCAAGGCATATACAAACAAAGAGATCTACCTTCTTGGGCTAAGATTCACATTTCCCTCCTACCTGTGATCTGACTCATTGTCTTTGCTAAAAGTACTGCAGTGTTTTACAGGCAGTAGAGAGGAATATTCCACCTGACCTGCAATGTAGGGAATTTGTAGGCTAAATGAATGTTCCCTAACCCCTGCCATGCACCAGCCTGGACCACCACAGTGTATTAACACATGGCCTTCACTGTGACAAACAGTTTAGAGCCAGAAAAAGGAGATACTTTCCTACTTCATTGCAGCATGCCAGATGTTCCTCTGCAGAGCTGTCCCAAAGCTCCCTGGAACTGGTCACATCTGACTATCTGTTCCCCTGATGCTTTCCCCTCAGCAAGAGCTTCACAGGTCTGTCCCATCAGGTGAATGCAGTCCTTGAGGAAGAGATTTCAGGAGAACATGGACACAGGCTGTTTCATTGAAGTTCCTAATACTGACTGAGGAATTGCCATTTCTCACATACTTCACTGCTGCACAGTGTACAAACGGCTTTTCCCAACTTCTCTTACGCCTGTCCAGTTAAATAAATCTGAGTGGAATGAGAAGAAAACTCTGCTCTTTTTGCAGTGTCTTTTTCAGGACACCATACCCCAAAATCCTTTGACTGATCAACACGTTGTCAACTGGACCAGACTATGTCCAAGTGCTATGTTCAATCATTTCTTGAACACCCCCAGGGATGGTGACTCCATCAGCCCCTGGGAAGTCTATTACAATGTTTAACAACCCTTTACAAGAAGAAATTTCTCCTGGTGTTTAACCTGAACTTCCTAGGGCAGCTTGAGGCAATGTTCTCTTGTCCTGGCACTTCTTGCCTGGGAGAGGAGAGCAACCCCCACCTGGCTGCACCCTCTTTTCAGGCTGTTGTAGAGAGAGAGATAAGGTCACCCCTGAGCCTCTTTGTCTCTAGGCTAAACAACCCCAGCTCCTCAGCAGCTCCTCATAAGATTTATACTCTAGATCATTCCCCAGCTTTGTTCCCTTCTGCGAACACACTCCACAGCTCAATGTCCTTCTTGCAAAGAGGGGCCCTGAACTGGACACAGAACTTAAGGTGTGGCCTCACCAGTGCCAAGTACAGGAGGACGATCACTGGTCTGGTCCTGCTGGCCTCACTGTTCTTGACATAAGCCAGGTTACTACTGACCACCTAGGCACATGCTGGCTCATATTCAGGTGGACATCAACCCACATCCCTAGTTGCTTTTCCACTGAGTTGCTTCCTAGCCACTCTGTCCTAAGCCTGCATGGATTTTTTGTGGCTGAAGCGAAAAAAGTGTAGGCACTTGGCCTTGTTGAATGTCATACATTTGGCCTTGGCCCATTGATCCAGCATGCCCAGATCCCTCTGCAGAGTCTTTCTGCTCCTCAGCAGATCTGCACAACCACCCAGCTTGCTGTCATCCATTAACTTACTGAAGGTGCACTCAATCCCCTGATCCAGATCATCGATAAAGGTATTAAACAGGACTGGCCTCACTACTGAGCCTTGATCTAGAGCACCAAGTGGATGCAGCACCCTTCATCATCCTCTAGGCTCAATCATTCAGACAGTTAACACAGCAAAGAGTGCTCCTGTCCAAGCCATGGGCTGCCAGCTTTTCCAGAAGGATGCTGTGGGAGACAGTGTCAAAGGCCTTGCTGAAATCCATATAGACAACACCCACAGCCTTTCTTTCCATCATCCACTGGATAGGTCACCTGGTCAGAGAAGGAGATCAAGTTGGTCAGGCAAGACTGCCTTTCCTAAGCGTGTGATGAGTGGGCCTGATCCCGTGGTTGTCCTGTATATGCCATGTGATCACATGCAAGATGATCTGTTCCATAACCTTCCTGGATGCCAAGATCAGTCTGACAGGCCTGTAGCTCCCTGGATCCTCCTTTCAACACTTATAAATGAGCAACACGCTGGACCATCTCCAGTCATCTGGGACCTCCTCTGTTAACCAGGACTGATGATAAATGGTGGAGACTGTCTTGGTGAGCTCTTCCGCCAGCTCCCTCAGTTCCAACTGAGGAATCCATCCAGTCCCACAGTGAGGGCTAAGTGCCACAGCAGATCACTAATGATTTCCTCTTGGATTGCATGGGGTGTATCCTGCTCCCTGCCCCTGTTGACCAGCTCAGAGGGCTGATTGCCCTGGGGATAGCTGGTCTTACTGCTAAAGACTGAGGCCAAGAAAGCATTGAGCCTTTTCCTTACACTTGGTTACAGCGTTCCACCCTGGGTCCAATAAAGGATGAAGGTTTTCCTTGGTACTCCTTTTGTTGTTAATGTATTTATAAACACACTTTTTATTGTTTTTCACAACAGTGGCCAGATTAAGTTCTAGCTCAGCTCTTCATACAGAGCTCATACAACCCTCTTTTTTCTCCAAGTTACTGCTAAAGCTCCCTGTCAGCCAGCCTGGTCTTCACTGCCAGCTCATCTATTGGCAGGTGGGGATGGCCTGCTCCTGCACCTTTAAGATTTCCTTCCTAAAGTATGTCCAGCCTTCCTGGACCCCTTTGTTATTAAATGCTGTTTCCCAGGGGACTCTCTGAACCAGTGTTCTGAACAGGCCAAGGTCCACCCTCTGGGAGTCCACGGTCCAAGTATTTTGCTGATCCCCTTTCTTACTTTTCCAAGAATCAAAAACTCTGTGGCTGATTCTATGGTCAGTGTGCCCAAGCTGGCCTCTGACCAGCACATCTCCCACAGCCTTCTCTGCTTGTGAACAGCAGGTCTGGC
The DNA here is from genome assembly GCA_013400495.1 of Nicator chloris. Taxonomy (NCBI): domain Eukaryota; kingdom Metazoa; phylum Chordata; class Aves; order Passeriformes; family Pycnonotidae; genus Nicator; species Nicator chloris. The sequence continues at coordinate 11,441 of WAAE01017690.1, read as the reverse complement.
AGGGCATGCCCTGGTAGGCTCCCCTACCAGCTGTGTCTGGAAGTTACCTTCCACACACTGCAGGAACCTCCCAGACTGGCTCCTCTCCACTGTGTTGAGTTTCCAGCAGGCATTTGGCATGTTTAATTCTCCCACAAGAACAAGGGCTAGTGATCATGAAACATCCACTGACAGAATATTTCACTTCATCCTGGCTGGGTGGTCTGTGACAGACTCCCAGCAGGATCTCTGCCTTGTTGGCCATCCCTGTGACTGTCACCCACAGGCACTCAGCCTTATCCCCAGTGTCCCTGAGCTCTGTAGAGCTGAAACCTTCCCCAGTGTACAGAGCCACCCCACCGCCTCTCCTTCCTCATCTGTCCCTTCTGAAGAGCTTGTAGCCATCCACTGCAGCACTCCAGTCATCCTGCCACATTTCCATGGTGATAACTACATCATTGCTTCCTGCTGCCAATGGCTTCTATTGTTTGTTATCCAGGCTGGGTGCATTGGTGCAGAGGCACTTCAGCTGGGCTGTCCATGTCACCCCCAACACTGATGTGTCACCCCAGGCTCATCTCTAGCTAGCTTGATCTAGTCCTTTCTCCCTTTAAGCCTGGTTTAGTCAGGGCTGCCAGCTCATGGGCTAGAATCCTTTTCCCCCTTTTATGGAGGTGAATCCCACCTGTCTGCAGCAGGTGCCATAGAAACTATCCCACAATCAAAACAGCCAAAATTCCCTCAGTGACACCAATCTGTAAGAGAGAGTGAGAAGCATGGCCTGGAGGTGCTCCTGATGGCTAGTGATGGGTTTCCTGCTGGATGCAGACAGGAGTGTGACAGGTCCTGTGACAGCCCTGGGAGGGCCATGGCAAGGTGGTTTGTTCCTCAGGAAGCATTATTTTGAGTTCCTGTCTGCCATCCTGGCACTGGGCTCCTCAGGACTTGTGCTATGGGCCTCTGATGGGTGGGTGCAGTTAGGACAGGATGTTAAATGGGGCGTCCCCGTCCTGCTGTTTGTCACCCTGTGCTCCTTAGTGGGTGTGCATACCAGCTCTGTCATGTAGCCTAACAAAATTAGTTAAGTAACCAGATATTTGCAACCTTCCATAGATAAAGAAAGCAAGTACCAAACAAAAATTTGATGACAAATTGTCTTTTATCTTTCAACTCACGTGCCTGTGAACACTCACATAACAGTGCAGGGAAGTGACTTGTTGCATTGAAGTCTTTCATCTTTGCTTGCAAGAAAGCAAGTAAGGATGACAAAAGAAGGAAATGCTTTCATTTTTTCCAGGCTTACTAGCTCTAGTAAGTCTACCATTAGTTCCTCCATACTGTCTCATTGCTGGTTTTTAAGAATTGACTCTCCTGGCATTGTTTACTATTGTCTGAGAAGAAGAGAAGAGTAATTAATGAATATTCAATCTGGGGAAAAATTGTCTGTGTGACTTATAAACTGGAAAATCTGGGTTAAACAGGCAAGGTTGATGAAAGACTTAAAACCCATTAAAACAAAATGACGTTTGACAAAATCAGTCCCATTGGCACCTCTAGTCCTATGAAGGAAAACGGAAATCAGTAAAGTTCCCTTCAATTTTTCTTCTGTTCTCTAAGTACCTGAGATAAAAGGAAGGTAGAGATTGCTTCCTTATTTCATGCTGGCTTTGTAATGGAGATTTTGAATTAATAGTTAAACAGTATTATCTTGGAAAGTAAACATGTATTTCCACAAGAGTAACAATTACTTGTATTGAATATGTTCTTTTCCATGACATTACAATAATTCTGCTTCAAGGGTATTTTTTGCAGGATTATACATATTTAAATTTTTCATATGTAAATGGAAACATATGTCATCATTAACACAAGGTATCACATTTTGAGGTCTTAGATTAAAAAAAAAAAATCAGCAGAATGGACTTCAGTTGTATTAAAGTAAGCCACAAGTATACTGCTTTACAGCCTACCTCTTTTTTCTCTGTATTTCAATATTACATCTGCTCCTGAACATTTCAAGTAAGTACTAGTATTTCTTTGGGACATCTCATTATATGTGTAATTTATCTCACAGGGAAGTGTAAATTTAATTTATTCTTTACATTCATTCCCGTTGTTTGCATACTTGGCATATGTAAAGCATATTTACTGTAGGAGTCCTGAATTGAAAAACCTGAATGTTCAAGGCTAAATATAAAGATACTATGTTTTTCATTTTTAAATCCCCCCAGCATGCACCCAAGCATACATACACATACTCACATGTCTTAACTGAGGGGTTTTGGTGACACTTCATAGTATTTTTGTACTTCTAGAATGTCTCAGCTTCAGAAGACAGTGTCCCTCCCTGCAGATAATAGATCATAGATCCCTGGCAAGGGGATGGACCAGATGATCTTTGAAAGTACTATCCAGTCTAAACCATACTCTGATTCTATGATTATTCATTTACCTTCCCAGTTTTTTGCACACAACCCTTGATGCTGCATTTATCTGGTGTAGTTCTGTCTTAACTTGCATGATTGATGATCCCATTAGCATTGGTTAGCTTTCAATGACAGTGCCTTGACAGTGATAACAATTACTTCTTAGCAGCTTAACTTAGTGATAAAGCCTTTAGTACTTTTAAAAAACTTAATGCCTATTATAAATCTTTATGTTTAAATACAAATTCTGCTTTCCACATGCTGTTCAATTTTGTGACATATTGGTTCTACTGTAATGTGACATTACACACGTATCACTCGGACACTTTAGTGTGCAGCCCCCATGCTAATACCTCTTCTGTCATCTTGCAGATGATAACAGTATTTTCTGCTGCCTTTATAGAAGCACAGTTGATTGGAAGCGGTAGCAGCACAGAAAATGTGAGTCCGCATGGTCTGATTGTGGAGAATTGTTCATTCTGACTCTGTTCGCTAAGCGGCCATACAGGGGAGACACTTAAGAGTCAGATGTCTAGCAGCTGGAAGACACAGATAGGTACAGATCATGCTACATGAGTTCTGCTTTGAGGCTGACCTTGAAGAAAACGTGATGGGAATGGTATTAAATAGCAGAAGCAAACCAAGGAATGCAAAGTTGACCCCAGTTTCCCCAGCATACTGTAATGGAAACGCAGCAGCCAGCCAGGGGCACCTCGTGAGGGTTTAATATGGGAGAGACAGATGTGTTCAAATTAAAATTTAGCATGGCCAATGGCCATGGGGTTACCACTTCACAAAATATGAATAAATACGATAATGGAGAGGGGACCTATGATGACAATGTTGTTGTTCTGCTTGTTACTTTGTAAACAAATCTCATGAACTACTTACAAACAGCTGTATTATTCTTCCACTTACTTATGGCAACTCACCACAATTTCTTGAATTTAAGAGTGATATTTCTTTTTGTCAATGTTTTTGATTGATGTGTATCAATCATTTGGAGGGTTTTAAAACCACTTATTAATAGATGCCCAGCAAGATGCAAAACAATATTATGCTTTCAAAATCAGACTGAGTGGACATACACAACAATTTAAAGAACATTTTTTAAAGTAAAGGGGTTTACATGCTCCATCTGTAATGCACAGATTTTGATCTTAAAATTTAATGAAAATTTGATGTTCTTTTCATAATGAAGATCTAGGCTGCCCACACATCTAAAAAGCAGGGGTTTTTTTTTGCTTAAAGATAAAATTACAGAAGTTATTTCAACCAAGAGTTGCTGTAATATGTGAAATCTATATATGTAGTGGACAAGAAGCTATTTTTCACATACTCCCAGAACTTAAAAACAATGTGCTCAGAGCTGCATAATCAACCACAGCTGGATTGTGATATTCAAAGGCAAACCACAGTCTGTTAATAAAAGCCACAAGGGCCTTGAAGGTATCTGGTCTCAGGATAATCTTTTAAGTGCACTCATAGGTTAATCAGTAACCTTGTGAGCAGGATACTTTGGAAACAGGCACATGCAGTGCTTTGGAAGGCATTAAATGCTGAGAAGGTGATGAGGTGGAGCAAAGTACAATTGGGCAATGCTTCACAGGTAAATTTGTATTCAGGGGACAATGCTTTTACAGGATATATTTAACCCTTGGAGGTATAACCAGCCCAGGCTTACAAAATGTCTGTATTTACAGATGAACTAGTGTGATTTGTAGGTGTTTTAATTTGGGACCTCAGTTTGGGCATCTTTATAGCTGAACCTGCCAAAAGAGCCAGATTCAAAGCTCTGATGTGAGGTACAGTGATAAACACGTGAGTGTGTTTGATGTAATAATATGATTTCTGAAAACAGTGACTTCACATAGAGAAGACCAGTACTTAAATTCTCCCCAATAATGTTAGTTCATTTTTACACCTTTTCTTTTCCTGAGAAAAGATGTACAATCTGATAGTACATAGTAATGTAAAGAAATAGGATTTTATTAATCATTGGAGAAAATCTTACTTTTAAATTCCTTAAGAGCTCTCTCTGTTATCTTGTGCTAATTTGGTTTTCCGCCTTTTTTTTTTTTTTTTAAATAAAAAGATACTGTTTTTCCTACTGGGAGATAAATTGGAAATTAAAGAAATTAGGAAAAATCTGCTTTTTGTTACCACCATGCTTGGCCTTCACTAGAAAATTGATGAGGTTCTCTCTGGAAAATTTGTTACAAGGAAATGTAGCCAAGAAGCTTTTAACTTACAACCTAGTAAAGAAATATAAATGGAAAACAACATATTCATTGCCAAGATGAAGTCAGTAAACACAGCCTGGAGAAATGTGAAGCACCTTAATTCCTTTATGCATTTCAGAGGCCAGAAAACTATTTAAATATCTACGTGTGTATCATAATTATCAACCCTATGGAGACATTTTCTAATGAAAAAGCTACATAAAAAAAACCAAGTTACTCTTATAAAACTGTCCTGGTGTTCACTTCCTCTCATATTTTAAGGATGTGTATCAAAGGTCTCTGAAGGAAAGCTTTTCCATTTGAATAGTGACTAAATTGATACACTGATGCCAATTATGCTTGGTTTCTTGAGAGAAAAATAAAGGTATGTGGGGAAAAAATCAGCACAGATCCTTTAAGGCATGACACATTCATTGTGTGTTGTACAGTGTGCATTTATGTATCTGGTCTCTGCTGACTGTTTACCTTGTACTACCAGCCACCAGTCTGCCACAGGTCTGACTTTTGGACATCAAGTCCCAGAGCACATATTCTCTTTGTAATCATTGTCAAAGGTCAGGGCATCTACATTGCAATAACAATCCCTCCTTTAATTTTGTCTAGAAAAAAAAAAAAACGAGTTAAAAGCTTTATCTGTACTTTAATGGTGACGTGGACAAGATAGATAGGAACCCAAGGAGAATTTTCTATCAGAGAAAGGGAAATGGTGCAAGAAGGAGCCTGGGGTATGTTGTCTCTGAAAGTTGCTGAGAAGTGAATGTTCTAAGCCTTCATCTAACAGCTGTGGTTGAAAGGTGATTTGAGGTACAATTTTGGCTGCAAACTTCGTTGAAAAAAACCCCACATTAATATTTAAAGAGGCTTAAGTTAGTCCCCTGTTTTAGGTGGAGGCAATGAGTACTCTTGAATCTTGCATTTGCTGACCTCTTTTGCTGAGAAGCTCTTTCACTCAGAAATATCTCACTACATTAATAAGAGCTTTGTCTTGCCCCTTATCTGGGATAACTTCTTGACACAATATCAGTCAAACGTGAATGTTTTCAACAAGAGAGTTCTGGTGGCCTGCTTAAACCAAAGGCAGACGCAACAAATAGGTGGTGTTGTGAGGGACTGGTACAGATCACATGGTGTTCAGTGGCTAAAGAATGGAATCTGTAAATTAGAAGTGAGTTTTTGCTAATGTGAGGTAACTGAGCCATTTAAGCATCAATTATTGCTGCTTCATATTATTAATCGTTTTCTAGTGGTAGCTGTTAAGGACTACTTGGCACAGAGTTCACAAAATTCCCATGACTTTGTTATTTTAATGATTTCTAGCAAACTTGACACATACTATTCTAATAAAGGTCAGATACTTCTTTTGTTTCAGGAGAAATATGTCAAGCAGGTGGTTATTTTTTAGTATTCAGTAACAGGCTATATTTACACTAAAATAAGAATGACATGTTTCAGGGAGGTTTCAAGCATCCTCTAATAAATGCAGTTAAAGAAGTGTGAGGTCTTAGGGGTATTTCAGAAGATTATCTTGAGTTCTGCTACTTTTCAGTTTAAAATTGTAGAATTATAGAATATTGAGAGTTGGAAAGAACCCATCAGGATCATCAAGTCCCACTCCGGGCCATGCACAGGACACCCCAAGAATCTCACCATGTGCCTGAGAGCACTATCCAAATGCTTCATGAACTCTGATGCTTGGTGCTGTGACCACATCTTTGAGGAGCCTGTTCCAGTGCCCAGCCACCCCCTGGGTGAAGAACCTTTTCCTTTTATCCAACCTAAACCTCTCCTGATTTAGCTTCATGCCATTTCCTTGAGTTCTGTCACTGGTCACCAGAGTGAAGGAATTGGTGCCTGTTCCTCCCTATGAGGGTGTTGTTGACTGCAATGAGGTCTGCCCTCAGTCTCCTCCAGGCTGAACAGACCCAGGGACCTCAGCCCCTCCTCACACAGCTTCCCCTCCAGGCCCTTCACCATCTTCATGGCCCTCCTTTGGACACTCTCTGACAGCTTAATTTCTTTTTTATATTGTGGCACCCAAATCTGCCCCCAGCACTCGAGGTGAGGCTGCCCCAGTGCAGAGCAGAGTGGGACAATCCCCTCCATTGCCTGGTTGGTGATGCTGTGCCTGATGCACCTCAGGACACAGCTGGCCCTCCTGGCTGCCAGGGCACTGCTGACTCATGTTCAACTTGCCATCAACCAGGGCTCCAGGTCCATTTCCACAGTGCTGCTCTCCAGCCTCTTGTTGCCCAGCCCATACACATATCCAGGTTACTCCATCCCAGGTGCAGAATCCTTGTTAAACTTCATATGGTTGCTGATTTCCCAGACCTGTAATTTGTCCAGATCTCTCTGCAGGGCCTCTCTGCCCTCGTGGGAATTGACAGCTACTCCCAATTTAGTGTCATCAGCAACCTGACTTAGTATTCCTTCCAGTCCTGCATCCATGTCATTTATGAAGATGTTCAAGAGAAGTGGGCCAAGGACAGAGCCCTGTGGAACCCCACAAGTGACAGGTCACATCAGTCTGATGTCACCCATTCACTGCAGCCCTTTGTGCCTGACACAGGAGCCAGCTGCTCACCCACCACGGGATGTGTTTATCCAGCTGTGGGCTGGACATTTTCCCCAGAAGGGTCCTGAGAGAGACAGTATCGAGAGCTTTATGAAATCCAAAAACATTGCATTAACTGGATGGGTTTCCCTGTCCTAGAAGAAAATTAGATTTGACAAGCAGGACTTTCCTCTCATTAAGTTGTGCTGGGTGCAATGACTGCATTGTCCTCCAGGCAATTTTCAATACTCCCCAGAATAATCTTTTCCATGATCTTACTGGGCACTGAAGTGAGACTTACAGGCCTGTAGGACCTCCGTCTTGCCCTTCTTAAAAACTGGGACAACATTAGCCAGCAGATCCTGCACAAGTTCAGGGTCAACAGGAAACTGATCTTTCTGGAAGCCATGGTCCTCCTGAGGGCACTGAGGCACCCCTGGTCTCTCATCTGTGTTGAAGACAGAGACAAAGACTGCATTAAACACCTCTGCCTTGTTCATGTCCCTGTTTGTGAGATGACCATCCTCATCCTGTAACTTGCTGATGTAATTTCTACACTGCCTTTTGCCATTAATATATTTGAAAAAAAACTCTATCCACTGTTCCCCAAAGTTCTATCCAGCTTCAACCCCAGCTGAGATTTGGCTGCACAAATTTTCTCTCTACAAAGGGAGTTTGTGGGGAAGTGAAGTCCTTCCCACTGTAAGCAAAGAGCAGGTTCAGGACCACTTGAAGCTGAAGAGCCACCTGTTGAGGAGATCTGATGAGATACAACCCAAGATCCTGAGGGGACTGACTGCTATTGTTTCCAAATCACCCTCCATCATATTTGAAAAGTCATGATCATCAAGCAAAGTCCTCAGTGACTGGAAAAGGGAAATATCACTCCCATTTTTGAAAAGCGAAGCAAGGAAGTTCTATGGAACCACAGACCAGTGAGCCTCACCTCTGTGCTGGGAAGATCACGGCGCAGATCCTCCTAGAAGATACACTATGGCACATAAAGGACAAGTGTTCTGAAGTGTGCTGAGGCAGTGTTCTGAGGCAGCCAGCATGGCTTTGCTATGGTCAAATTGTGCCTGACCAATCTGGTGACTTTTTACGATGGAGTGATGGCAACAGTTGACATGGAAGGGCCAACAGATGTCCTCTATCTAGAATTCTGTAAGGCCTTTGATATGGTCCCACATCACATCCTCATCTCCAAATTGGAGAGAGAGGGACTTAATAGATGGACTTGATAATGTATTTGGTTCAGTAGGATAAGGAATTGGCTGGATGGATGCAACCAGAGGACTCCATGTCTACATGGAGTCATTGTGACTCCATGTCTACATGGAAGCTGGTGACAAGTGATGTCAATCAGGGGTCTTTGCTGGCACTGGTGCTCTTCAATATCTTCATCAATGACACAGACAGGTGGGGTTGAGGGCATCCCCAGCAGGTTTGGAGATGACACAAAGCTCAGCAGTGCAGCTGACACAACAGAAGGATGGGATATCATCCAGAGGGACCTGGATAAACTTGAGAATTGGGCCCAAGAGAACTTCATGAAGTTCAACAAATCCAAGTGCCAGGTGCTGCACGTGAGTTTGCACAATCCCAGATATGAGCACAGATGGGGAGAAGAATTCACAGAGGCAGCCCTGTGGAAGACTTCTGGGTTCTAGTGGGTGAAAAGCTGGACATGAGCTGGCAGTGTACACTCCCAGCCCAGGATGCTAATGACACCCTGGGCTACATCAAAGGAGAAGTGATACTGGGTTGAGGGAGGTTATTTTCCCCTTCTGCTCTGCCTTGTGAGACCTCACCTGGAGTTCTGCATCTGGCACTGGGGTCCTCAGCACAAGGAAGATGTGAACCTGTTAGAGCAGGTTCAGAGGAGATCATTGAAGATGATCAGAGGGCTGGAGCACCTCTCCTGAAGACAAGCTGAGAGAGCTGGGGTTGTCCATCCTGGAGAAGCAAGTGTTTGGAGGAATCTTTTCTTCATTGCGGCCTTCTAGTACTACAAAGAGGCTTATAAAAGGAAGAAAATAATGTTTATATAAAATTTTTAGCCCCAAAGTCCTGCTTCAGGAGTGGTAATAGACACTTGCCTTCGCCTCCCTTTTTGTAAGTAGAATTGGGATTCTTCCTGCCATTATAAGTCACCTTGTATTTACTGACACTGTCATTCATTCACCCTGTGTCTTGTTACCCACTCAATGGATTTAGTCAGGTGTTTCTGCCATTCTTCCCTTGGCCCTAGCAATTATAGATTTTTAAAGTTTATTCAGCAAGCTGTTAGCTTACACACATTTTCAGGTAATTTTATTCACATATTTCATGCTACTTGCTTTTTGTCTTGAATTTACGATGGTATTATATAATTTTTCCTTAAAAGGAACCTTCTTTACTATGGAGAGATCCTGTGAAAAAACACATTTTGTTGTACACCCTTATTCATTTGTTCTTCTTGCTACTGAAAACACACAGCTGAATGGTTTTTAAAAACTTGGAGAAAGACATAGTTCCTGAAATACAAATTTATACTTCGTATGTGTTTAAAAAACTCCAACTTCATGTGTCAGTTCCCAAGATGAAAATATTATCTGGAAGATGGCTTTTTGAAATAAAGTGCCTTGTGAAACAACTTATGCAACATGTCCTGCTTCAGTGACGGGAACTGATGTAAGTATTTGATTGAAAAGACATCTCTGATATTCCAGAAGATGGAGTATATGCCCGATATCAAAGAATTAAAAAACAAACCCACAGCATGGAAGGTGGTGGTGGAGTAATGACAGGAGTAAAATGAACACATTTTTAAACATAGCTCTTTGGAGAGAAGTCCAGAAGTAGGGACAGAAAGCTTTTAGTTCTGATTAAAAGATTCAAAAATTAAATGGTCTAAGAAAAAACTCCTCTTTTAAAGGCAGCTGGTAGGATTAGAGTTAGAAAAAAACAGGATGAGATATTTACTATTTAAGAGCATAAATGATTAACAAATTTAGATACTTTATTAAACAATCTTGTTTTGACCAGGTAAATACGAGAAATCTTTCAAAACAGTTTTGTAAGGGTGGCATGTGTTTGTAGGAATTGCAATTTTTATTTATTGTGCTTTTCCTTGAGAGACTGCTTTATCTTAAAAAAAAAAAGTTCCCCTGAAGTTATTGAGTTGGATTAATATAAGCTGCTTTCCCATTCCCGGCCTTGATAAGAAACCACTCACTAATTATCTAAGGCAACCAGCTTCTCTAGAAGCATTTAAGCTCATCTTTACACTGATTTCTTGAGAAAGGTAAGAAATTCTTTCCTGTAAAGACTGTGTAGACAATGGAACAGAAATCCCACCCTGTCAGAAAGCCCATGAAATATCAAATACCTTCTCAAGAATAAGCACAAGGTGAACTGCACTTTCAAGCTTATCCAATTGGCCTTCAGGGGAGTTCTCCTCTTTCAAAGATGTGTCCCAGAAACAGAACTGGAAATGAAAATGTCACATGGTTGAAATCAAACCACTTACCACACCACTTGAGAGGAATGTTCAAGTCATATGTTCAGGTGTTGAACCTTCATATGAAGGTGCTTGGAGGGCCACCTCCACTCCTTATCTCACCTCCTCAGCAGCCTCCAGGATCTCCACTGAACCACAGACAGAAGGCTTTATTTCCATGCCCTTTGCCTAGCCTTTTCAAAATCCCATATCTTTTAAAAGGTGTTAAGAATTTCTGTAATATTGCCATTGGCTGCAGTATCAGTGTGAAGATTCAGGGGTCTCATTAAAAAGTATAATCAAATCACAATGAGCCTAAGAAGAATTTAAAAAAACACCAACAAACTGATATAAAATTAATTAGTATTAAATAACATATAAAATATCTTCCTTTCCCACCCCCCTCCAATTATTCTAAAGCAGTTGAGCAACATTTTATTGAGAACCAAACTTCAGCAAACTTGGTTTATCCTTTGGAGTACAGTTCGTGGAATAAAAATGCTCTTGCTACAATTGTGGTGCTGCTTTCTGCCAAAGCTGGGTTAATGCATCTGTGTCACCAGGCTTTGGCCATACATGGTGGTCCAGCACTGGTGTTGGGGTCGTGTCACTTCTACTGACTTCTTTTTGTGCTTTCCTTGGGAATAAGCAGGTTAGAGCCAACCAGCTGGATCACAACGTTACTCCTTCCTCAAATAAGAATATGAAGTTAATTAGTTGTAATTCTAGAACTTTTAATCATGTATAGAATTTAAATA
>WAAE01017689.1:77599-93394 GCA_013400495.1 Nicator chloris | reverse complement strand
CGCTCCATGTTTTACATCAGCTGTTACATTTTCCTTTGTTTTATAAACAAATATTAGCCCAATCTTTTGAATTACTCATTCTTGTTGAGGAGTAAGTCAGATCTGTGTGTAAACTTGGGGGGAAAATAAACCCCTAGCCAACCAAATTTGCTTGATTCCCAGAGGAAAGATGCAATCAGAACTAAAGGTAACAGGAAACAGAAGCTGAATAAATAAGCACATGACACCCATTCGTAATAATAATGATGATATAACTTTCTTTTGCCACATTTTAAAAAAGTTTAAGACAAAATCCATAGTTATGTAAACTAAAAGGCTACTTTGATGAAGGGGAAGACAACCTGGGGCACAGCCTTATGTTTTTTCAGAGACCAAAGGTGCTGCCACATGCATTTCTACCTCAGATGTCATTATTTAATGACTGTATTGCAAACCTGTTATTACTCCCATGGTGTTATTATACTAATGAAAAAACCTTGCAGCATCATATTCCTCTACAGGTCAGAGTCCAGGAAAACCAAAACCAGCTGCTTGTCACTAGTCATATTAATATTCACCTCATAAAACAAAAAGCAAAAGAAAGCTGATTCTGATATACTGGGAAGCTTCTGTTCATTTAGTAGTCATGTTTATATCTGCTTTCCAAGTGCTTAAATTTGCTTAGTTTTGGACAAGCAGTTCCATTCCATTCTCTCCTCTTGCATGGACTATGTGACCCATCACTTTAAGTATCAGAGCTGAGATCTTCATCTCCCTCTTCCCTCACCCCAGACTCCCCCTCTGCAGTAGAAACTAATTTCAGCTAGGTGCTGATCACACTTTCCAAAGGTGTGAAGCCAACTCTGTGCTGAAAGTAAAATCCTAAGGACTCTTGGTCTTGTATAATTGATCAATTAGATTAGTCCCTTCTTTTCCACAGAATAGCTGTCTGCTCCTAAGGGAGGTGGACCACTAGGCATCCAGGGTTATTCTGAAGTAGTTTCTAAAGCAGGCCAGATTTTATTCACTTTCTGAGTAAGGAATCCCCACCCCTGTATATGTAGTCAGTGATAAGAATATTTGCAGATCACATGTATCTTAAATTCTACTCACCTTTTGCCAGTCTTAAATGCACAGATTTGGACTTGTCTTCTGCAAAAGAGTGGAACTTATTCTTATAGTTAGACATAAGACATTCCTTCTTCTAGTAGGAGATCAGACATATTTCAAGCTCGTCCATTTAACACACCAAAACTTCTCAGAAATGTTTACCTCTGAAATTAGCTTAGCAAGTATGTTCAAAAAGTCTATTCCTAAATGATGATCAGAATCACAGCTAAAAGCTACTATATAGACTACTCCTGTTTTCAAACTGGTGATGTGTCTTTTTCAGCTGCAGCTTTACAAGTGTGATCTAGCATGTGGTTGTTTTCCTGGGCTAAAAGGGGCACATGTGACACTGCCAGGTAGAACCTTTTCAGTAGGTTTTCAGAGTTGCACCACCTCCCTCTTTTTCCTCACCCCATTTTTTTAAAAAGAAAGGAAAAACAATATAAATCTAGAAATGAGGAAAAAAAAAGGAATTTACTTTTTCTTGCTTCTAGAAGTTTCTGCCACTATATACTTTTGAACTGTGAAACAGCTACACCTGATCTGAAATAGTAGCAGAGCATTGTCTACAATTATTTGTTTAGAGGCAGTTTTGAAATATTAAAAGCCATCTTTGCCATTACTGGGTTTTGCACAGATGTATCCATTAGCCTTTCAGTCGAAAGGCCTTTGAACTTGCTAAGGGAACAATGTAGTTCCAGGTTGTTCCAGTTACAGGCAAAAGCCCTAGGCAAGTGTGTTGTGGTAGTCTTTGTTCTCACATAGTGGTCCTCGATGATCAGAAAATTCTATAGGAGATCATAGTGGAAACTCAGAAACTCTAGCAATTATGCAGATTAAATTTATCCAGCGGACTTTAAAACTTATTTCCAAATTCTCCTCTTACTAACTCTCAAGACTGTGTTTTAGTGTCCTAGAGAAAGGCTCATATTACTGATGTGATACTAATGTAAACGCTATGATTGCAGATTACTGCATTTGTGGGTTTTCTTGGCTTGGAGAGTCTCAGTCAAGGAGGACATTTTCTTAAATATTTTTAAAATTAATTCAGCCATTATCAAGAAATCTATATGAATGCAGTAACCACGGAAGTTTAACATTTTATGATAATGTTTTCCATTTGTGTAACTAAATAAGTCATAAATTAAGTTCCAATCCAGTGTTGTTTTCTACAGAACTGCAAGGGTTCTTTCAAAAATCATTCACAAAATGCTAGATGATAAAAATAGATTACCATATTTTTCTGCTCTGAGTATCAATATTATCATATAATTACACCAGTATACTGGTGTACTGTTTAGTACTGTTCAGCTCAAAAGAATGTTTTGGGGAGAGGGGAATGAACTTTCGAAACTTTCGAAAGGATGTAAAAATACAATTTTAAAAAACAATTAATGTGTCAAGTCACTTTATTCAGTATATACTGAGGTATGTTTAGAATATTGTAAAATAGATTACATGTATACATGTGCTACCTGCATACAGCCACACACAGACATGCAGGCATCACCCTATAGCAGTGACTAATGTTAAGCAAAATAACAGTTATAATTCTGTATCTTAGGACTATATGAAAAATACAAACCTTCAAGACTACCTATTAGTTTCTAAATTGCACAAAACTTTCTCCACAAGTTCCTCCACAATCACGGAATAATAGATTATAGAATATAGAATTACTAAGGTTGGAAAAGGCTTTTAAGACCATCAAATTCAACTGTCAACCCAGAACCATGACCGTGTCCACCTTTTAACCATGCCCTCAATGGTCATGTCCACATGTTTTTTTAACACTTCAAGGGCTGGTGAATCCACCACTTCCCTGGGCAGCCCATTCCAATGCTTGACAGACGTTCCATGAAGAAATTTTTCCTGATGTCCAATGTGAACTTCCTCTGGCACCATGAGGCCACTTCCTCTTATCCTATCACTTGGGAGAAGAATGAAACCCATCTCACCACAACCTCCTTTCATGTAGTTGTAGAGAGCAATATGGTTTTTCCAGAATAAACACTCCCAGTTGCCTCAGCCACGCATCATAGGACTTGTGCGCCAGACCCTTCCCCAGCTTCACTGGACACACTCTTCCCTTCTCTGGACACACTTCAGCCCCTCAATGTCCTTCTTGTACTCACAGGCCCAGAACTGAACACAGGATTTGAGGTGTGGCCTCACCAGTGCTGAGTACAGGGGCACAGCCACTGTCCTGGTCCTGCTGGCCACACCATTGTTGATCAGGCCAGGATGCCATTGGCCTGCTTGGCCACCTGGGCACAGCTGGCTCATGTTCAGCTGCTGTCACCAGCACCTTTTCCACTGGGCCACTTTCCAGCCACTCTGTCCCCAGCCTGTAGCACTGCAGGAGTTGTTGTGACCCAATGGCAGGACCCAGAAGTTGGCCTTGTTTAACCTCACACCATTGGCCTTGGCCCATCACTCCATCCTGTCCAGACCTCTCTGCAGATCCTTCCTACCCTCCAGCAGATCAACATTCCCACCCAATTTGGTGTCATCTGCAAACTGGCTGAGGGTGCCCTCAATCTCCTCATCCAGATCATCAGTGAGGATGCTAAACAGGAGTGGCCCCAATACTGAGTCCGTAGGAGCACCATGCATGACCAGACACCAGCCAGATTTAATTCCATCCACCACCATTCTCTGAGCCCAGCCCAGTCACTCAGCCAAATTTTGCCCAGTGAACAATGCCCTCATCTGCACCATAGGAAACCAGTTTCTCCAAAAGAATCACATAGGAAAAAGTGTCAAACACTTTACCAAAGCCTAAGTAGACAACATCCACAGCCGTTCCCTCATCCACTAAGTGGGTCACTTTGTTGTAGAAGGAAATCAGTTTGGTTAAGCAAGACCTGTCCTTCCTAAAGCCATGCTGGCTGGGCCTGGTGCCCTGGTTGTGCTGTACATGTTGCATGATGGCACTCGAGATGGTCTGCTCCATGACCTTCCCCAGAACTGAGGTCAGGCTGACAAGCCTGTAGTTTCCCTAATCCTGCTTCTGACCCTCCTTATAGAGGGGGCATCACATTTGCCAAGTTTCAGTCACCTGGAACCTCCCCAGCTGACCAGGACCAATGATAAACTATGGGAATTAGCTTGGCAAGCTCTTCCACCAGGTCCCTCAATAGCCTTGTGTAAATGCCATCTGCCCCAGGGACTTGTGAAGGTCTAAGTTGCATAGCAGGTCACTGGATTGAAGTGGCTTCATTCTGCTCCCTGTCTCTGTTTAGGGGGCTGGGCACCTTGATGACAACTGGTCTTGTTATTAAAGACTAAGGCAAAGAAGGCATTAAGTACCTGAACATTTTCCTCATTTGTTGCTCCTTTGTTTCCTACTGCAGCCAACAGAGGATGGTGATCCTCCTTGGCTTCCTTTCTTTGCTGGCAATTTGTAGAAACACTTTTTGTTGTCTTTTACAGCTGTATCAATATCAAGTTCTATGTAGGCTTTGGCCCTTCTAATTTTCTACGTGGATGTTTGTTCAAACATATGTCTCTACACATGTTCACTTTTACAGCATGACTTGATCTTTAATGGAGGAAAGGAAGAGTTGACAATTATGGTTATATGTTTCGTGAATACAGAGATTGTAAAGAAGCCTATCAGGTAGTGTGACTTCCCATTTTCCACTGTAAATATTTGCTTTGAGCATTTGTGTTTTAAAAGTCCAAAGAAAAATGCCTTTCTCCCCTGTTCTACATTGGTATATTTTTTAATACACACATGTAATACTGTCTCTTTGAGATTTCAGGTATAACCTGTTCCCTAGTATTTATATTTCCCTAGTATTCATCTGATGTGTGGTGGTCTGAGCAAGATCTGTTTGAGAGTTAAGGATGATACATAACGTGTATTGAAGAGGAGAGGGCAAAAGTTCTCATGATATGAGTTTTAAAGGATTGTGGGGAAAGAGTTAAAATGTTTCAAACTACCCATGCATTGCTCTCGAGTGATTAGGTGTAACTCCCAATTAAAGATCAATAAAGCCTTTAAAGTGATTTATAAAAATGGATTAGTAAGAAATGTCCATTTAGAAACTACTGTGAGTAAAATCACTATACTCTCTGTCATATTGATCGGGCCTTTATGTCTAAACACGCATTAACTGGGGCAGACAATAAAAATTAATCCTCTTCTTTCGTAAAATGGAAGGTCATTTTCCCAACTGTCCCTAGGGGGAATGATGTCATTAAACATGCTACTAAGACATTTTATTAAATCTGACTAGGCTGTTTGCATAAAAGTAAATTAGAGCAGTCAATATTGGAAAGAAAGGGATTTTAAGGAGCAATAACTAGAGGTATTTATTGTAAGTGTATTATTCAACAGATGCATAATTAAATTCAAAACATCTCCATTAAAATAATGTTAAGGGCCTGGCTCAAATGACAAAAGGCATGATTTTCAGAGCCCTAAGCATGCCCTGTTGTACCTAAGCATTTCAGGGGTCTCCAAGCAGTAGGGGACTTGACATAGCATATGTGCTGATATTCTCTGCTCTGTCCCCTCCAGGATAATTTATAAATAAAACCACTGAGCAAAGGGGTGAAACTGTAACTAATGCCAACCCGACCGAGACGGTGCCCTCTATAAAACACCTGCAGTTTCAGTTCCAGCATGCATCTCTTTACACACACGTTCCCTCGGATAAGAAACATCTTTCAACATTATAGAGAAAAACAGAAAAGGGAAAAGAGAAGAAGTCATTTAAGATTATGTTCTGCTCAAGGTGCGTAGCCTTCAAGCTGCTGCTTCCCACAGGATCCATTTGCCCGGACCCCGGCGAAGCAGAGTTTACACCCAAACATAACATCTCTATCATGGCACCCCGTGGAAGCCTTTGTGTCTGAATGCACCCTGGGGTCACTCCTGGGCCAGCTAGCGTATAAGAAACAATTTTTTTGAAGGTTAAAGTCAGGATTTCAAGTTACATTTTTATGTCTCCTTGTGTGGTGCAGACCTAGCTGCTATACCTCTGGGTAGGTGACCTCCTTCCCATCATCTCTGTCTCTGACTGACCTCCCCCCTTCTACAAAAAACTCAGCAGTGGTTAAGTCGCTGAGACTGCTCCATATTGCACTGTCCACATAGGAGTGTGTTATCTTCACAATCTCTAGTCAATTGATAGTCTTTACACATCAATTGGTTGTCTGCTATCTCTAAGTAGCATTGTAGATGACACAAGGGACATTGTTTTAGAACCTTAGCAGAGTAGAGGTCTTGGCCATGGACAGAGGACTGGACTCCCATGTAAATTCCAGTAATATGTACCCAAATGCTACTCTTACGGTTAGAAATGTTTTTAGAGTAACACCACTGAATTGTTTCTGATTTTGCAAAGGATTTTATACATAAGACAAAAAAAAAAGATATTTTCTCCTTTTAACCCACACGTATCCTACATTAAATCAAGTCTGTAGATGAATCTTCAGTTTGAGAAATGCACCAGGTATGAGGTGACCCTATGATTGTGAAAAGCAGACTTGAGTCTGGGTTTCATGCTTGGTTGAGGCATGGAGATTCTGTGCCACAGAGTAATCACGTTGGTTATGTAATCAGACCCCACAAAAGCTCTGTGTGCCTTGTATGGCAGCTGTATAAGTGCTTTAGAAGGAAACTGGTGGAGCAAGTGTAATCTGTAACCAGACAAAAGGGACAGAAAGAGGGAATGGATGCCAGGGGCATGTGCACGTTGATGGGACTTGAACACATGGATGAAGAACTGACTAAAAAATATAATAGTGTCTTTTCTTCATGCCTACTAAGATATTATTTTTACCATTTCTACATTTTGACAGAAGAGTGAAAAACTGAATAATTCCATATTTTGGCAGAGGGTTGGCAGAAAAAAAAAACCAAAACCTAGTTAGAAATGCCATTTTGGTAATTTTTAATCTCCTCTCTGATCTCCTTGCAATGAAATGATTATAACAATCTTTAGACAATATTGATTAAAAATAATAAAAACAATAACTCCGTAATATCTGGTAGTTTTCTAAACTGTTTATTGAGGGATTTTGACATATACAGAATTTCTGGTAATATTTATATCTGATTCATGGCCTGAATCTCTGAAAATCATAGTCAATAAATGTATTAAATAATACAACAATAAAACTTTGACAAGAAAAGAAATACAAGAAATTCATAATTTATTTTCTCAGTAAATAAGTTCAGGCCATGTATCTTTTCAAGGAAAATGTTTAAGCCATTCTTGTACATGGTATAGAGTAAGCAATATGTACAGACCCAGTTCTGCAGAGAATACAGATAGCAAGTGTCCAATTTGAACATGTTAATCCAACCTAAGTCTTTCTTTTTTTTTTTTTTCTTCCACCAAAGCTTCAATATGCATCTGATCTCAGGATATTGGATTTCTCTTTGAGAAAGAAATAAATGACGTATCTGGGGAATAAACCCAGTCTTCTCTCTCTGTACTGCTCACCATATATATTGTGCTAAAATAAGGTTCACTGATTCTAATGTAAATCTCTAAAGCTGAACCATGATAATATAAGTTTCTGCATTTTATGTGGTAGGTAAGTAGGTTGCATCTTTGAAAAAAATAGTGAGAGAGATTAATGATTGTACCTAAGGAGAAAGGGAACAGGCTGAAATACCTTTAGGGTCTGAAACTCCTTGACAGACTAGGAAAAACTGCTCAAACAGATTTGTTTTCTTTTAAAATTAAGATGCATCTTGCAACATGATGGTTTCCCCCCCCATCTTGCTTTTTACACACACGTTTTGTGACATCAAGATTTTTCTGTATGGGCAATTCATACCAGTACAAACCAGTACTTGCATCACTATTAAAAAATCTGCATCTATAAGACCCTATCCTCTGTAAGGATGTCATTGTCAACATTTGTGGGGGATTTTCATTCTTGCAGAAACAGGAATTAATTTCCCTTCTGAAGAAGTTACACTGTAGCTCTTTGCTGTCTGATATGATGTTTTCCCACATGGCTTTGCTGCTAACCCCAAATGTCCAATCTGCTTATTGAAATACCTTTTCCTAGCCTCAAGTCAAAGCAATGGATGATAACTCTTTATGCTAGCAGAGACAGGTTCAGCTTCTTTGTAAGTCCAGAGTGTCTATCAAAGATACCTCCTGCTTCTCACCATGCAGCACACTTCAGTGTCCCAAGGAGGCTATGGATCACATCTGTCCCTGGGAAACTTTGATTTGACAAGAGCACATCTATAGCAATGTCTGGGAGAGTGACTGCACATGATCCGGGTTCAAGGATGGCTTCTAAAACCACAAAGGAGAAAGGCAGAGCTTTCCTATTGATGTGAATATTTTGCCTTGTTACAACAATTCTGACAGGATTCCCCTAGGATGGCAATGCCATCACAGATTTGATGGCAATGCAAAGCCGGTTGGTAAGAGTATTCCAGTAAATGAACAAACAAAAGAATACCTTTTTTTTTTTTTTTTAAAGCAGATGTGCGTGTCAGACAAGAAGCTGTTTGATGTTTAACAATCCAGCTGTAGCTCTGTAGATTCATCCAGTCACCCAGGCTGCCTTTCCCACTGTCACCAATCTTTTGGTTCCTGGAAATGTTCAAGATGCTAAAAGCATGGTGTGAAAGACTAATAAGCAATATAGGACTTACAGTGGTACTGTGCTCTGTCATACAGACTGGATATTTATTGCCAGTGATGGATATGGACATATTTCATGGGAGTGAGATACTGTAAGTTCTGAATACAACTATTTCTGTTTCCAAATTGTGCCTTCCCTGAGAATCTTGAGAAGGAGCAATTGCAACTGGTAAGCATGCCCACTGTAGAAGGGTCTGCTCCAAAACCTCTACTTACTCTTCACTGATATCTTCTCCCATGTGTCTTATGAAGCCATGTCCCAGCTTCTGGATCAGGGAATCTCTACGATACAGTACACTTAACCTATCTGTTCTGTGCTGGCCTCATTTTCTGCTCCATGCCAGATGGGCCAGATTTAAGAAAGCGTACTACATAATTTGGCTGCCGAGAGACATCGTTCTGTAGCTTTATTATTAAGTACCTATCATGCTTTGATCATCCAGGAAATTAATCACATTAATCAGTGCATAATTATTATCAGCATAAATCTTTAGTCAGTTTTTTTAAAAACAAAAGTCTTATCAGACTACTTTTTCCAGAAGAAACTTAGCAAGGTTTTTTTTATTGATGCAAATCTGAGAAAAGCACATCATAAGTACAACTTCAACTTTTTTTTTTTTTAACTAGTAAAGGAGTTCATTACAGTAACTGCCAAAAAGATAGACAAAATATCATATAAGACTAGTAAGTCAGAAGTGCCTCAATGTCACAAAATAATTTGAATATTACTGCAGCTATAGCAAGTGACATCTGAAACACAGAAAGGGTTCAGCACTTGCATAATAAACCTACACTCTCCTTCACCCTTTAAATAGTGAAAGGCCCTTCCTGTCATGCAGATATGTAGGAATTATGTCTGAGTTGAATAACAAGAAGTTACCCAGGAACTTCTAGAGAGCAGGCTTTCTAGGGAACAGGAAAGAAAAAGTTACCTTGGTGTAGGCCTATCTGGTCTGCTGGGGAGACTAGGAAAAGAGATAGGAAGACAAATAGGCAGTTAATGGTGTCAATGGATGGAAGGCATTATTCTCAGAAAACATTCTCTGTCAGACTAAGCATCTCTCTTCTTTCTCTTTCCCCTTAGGCACACTGTTGCATATCCTGATTTTAGGGAACTTGTCATGTTAAAAAGAACAATTTTGGTTTGTTCTGCTATCACACTTTCCTGGCCTGGCAGGGAAAACAAGCGGTAGATGGCAGCTGCATTTCTCTGATCCCTCTATCTCTCTATCTCAGATAGTGGAATTGAGGCCAATCACATCAGTCCCTTAAATTCCTGACCAGCCTCCAACAGCAAAGCATAGTTAGTATTCATCTTAGGAGCCCTTTCTTACCTTTTCTCAAGTGAGCTCCTACTTCCAAGTTTTGTGAATTGAAATCTCATTTGTCCTTTATTTAAAATCTAGAATTACTTGGTCTTCTTGCATAGTTGGCAGTCTACAGATTGAAAATAAAATTCTGGAAGATTTTGATTTTTGCTTTTATTGGAAGGGTTCTGCCTAGGTAGCAACGTGGTACAAAGAATGACTTAATTCATAATGAAATCACTACTTTTATAAAGCAAACCCAATAACTTTGAAGAGGCAAGGGTTGTGGCATAGTAAGAGAGGAAGTATGTAATTTTCAGAGTTCTTTGTACAGATACAGTGTGCTGGTACTTCTGTGTATGTCTCAGTGTGCATGAAGTGCAGAACCTCACACTACATAAGGGCTTTAAGTAATAGAAAGGAGTGCTGGATACTTAAGGAGTGCTGAGTGCACACATTGGATGACAATCCTTTTGTAATAGCAGGGGTTCATAACAACGTTATCTTTACTTAAATTCAGGTGCCTGTTTATAGGAACCATTGAATGATTTTCCTGAAATGAAATCTTTCTTGAGGAGATAAAATCCACATACAGGTAGTTCAAAAATGGTTCTACAGCCCAGTATACTACTCACTAATGTGGTCAATGTATTTACAGACCAACTTCCATTAGGGTTGGCATGGTTTCACTAAAGGAATCCTAGTTATCAATTTCTACCTTGTTGATCTGATTCACCTGAGAATTTACCAAACACTAAGAGATATCGGCTATAGAATTTACAATTTTCAATAAAAATGACAGGATATATATTTATAGAACAAAATTACAGAGCTCCTTGTTTGGGTCTGGTTCAGCAGTAGGGAGGATTCGAGCACTGTGTCCTGTGCTAGCAAATCTGAGGGCAGGTTGGATTTTTCTGCCAGGGAAAAAGAGGACAAAAGGACAGATGCACTGGAGGGTGAATAGTTGTGTGCACAGAGAGTACTCTGGTTTAGAAATATTGTCCCATATGGTTCCTAGAGATTCCTAAGCAGTTCTTAGAAAACCTCTGGTGTCCTGGGCGTTCTGACGAGCTTATTTGCCTAGTCTTAAAGGTTCTGAGTAAAACTAAGGAACTGATAACATTAAGCATTACTATTCAAACACAGTTATCCACTGCTATGAATAATAGGTCAGCTAAAGAAATTCTGGTTTTGTAAAGGTTTCCGTCATCTCACAGGTGCTCTCTGTTCTTCTTTCCTTGTTCTCTCTCTTTTTACTCTTATCATGCTCATTCGTCTCTAGACCAACACCCCACTGTTTCTGTGATAGGCCTTTTTGTGACATTCAATGTGACAATGATGCCCTCTCTGCACTGCACACCTCTTCTAATTTGTCTCTCAGTCTTTCCTCAAGAAAAGCTCTACTGAAAGCCAGAATTAGCAGAAGCTAAGGAAAAGTACTTCCCTGGAATTTATTTTTCATTTATCATATCTTATTATTTGCATTTTCTTAGCTGAAAGCATATTTCAGATGCTAGCTATTGCATTGGTGAGGACTGCACTCAGTAATAAATATTCCTGAAACTTCAGGAATATAGTCATGGTAGTCATGGTAGCATAATAGTGGAAGTAAGAGGCATTCATAAGTGCTTGGTTTCCTTTACATTGAATTTTCTTAGTGTACTTTGTTAATGTTGGTCAGCATTCAGTGACATTTTTTTAAAATGGATTGTCCTATTAGCTCAGGGATTTAAGTCTCCCTTTTTTTTAGATTGAAATCATTGCAGCTCCAATTTCCCCCTCATGCATCCCATAGCTTGGAATATTGTGTACTCAGTTCCTGCAACTGGAACTTGCAGCAGCTGAGTGCAGAATGTGTCATTGACATCTCACACCTTTGTCAATCAAATACTTGTCAGTATATGCCCAGTTGAAGGAAGGTCAGGTGACATGGGAAGAACAGAAATGCTGCTTGCCACTGTAGGGAGAAAATTTGTGTGGCCAAATCTCAGCTGGAGTTGAAGCTGCCAGAAACCTGGGGGACAATTAAAAGATATTTTTCAAATATTCTAATGGCAATAGGCAACATTAAAAGAACTTTGGCTCTTTACAGGATCAGGATGGTCACCTCACAAACAGGAACAGAAACAAGGCAGAGGTGTTTAGTGCATTCTTTATGTCTGTCTTCAACACAGATTATGGACCAAGGAGGTCTTAGGGCCCTGAGCTGGAGGACCATGACTCTGGGAATGATCAACTCCCACCTGACCCTGAACTTATATGGGATTTGCTGCTCCAGCTGGAGCTCTACAAATCTATGGGGCATGATGAAATTTGTCCAGCATCTTCATTAGTCACTTGGATGCAGGACTGGAAAGGATATTGAGCAACTTCACAGATGGTACAAAACTGGGAGGAGCTGTTGGCTCCCTCAGAGGCAGGGAAGCCCTGCAGGACTGGGTAATCACCAAGTGTATGAAGTTCAGTAAGTGACAGGACTCAAGGCAATAGCCTGAAGTTGTGTCAGGTGATGTTTATTTTGGATATTAGGAAAAGGTTCTTCACCCAGAGGGTGGCTGGGCACTGGAACAGGCTGCCCAAGGAAGAGCTCACAACCTGACAGAGTTCAAGAAGTGTTTAGACAATACTCTTAAGCTCATGTTGTAACTCTTGGGGATGGTCCTGTGCAGGACCAGGAGTTGGAATCAATGATCCTTGTGAGTCCCATCCAACTCAGCATATTCTGTGATTCTGTAAACTATAATTTGCTGCAGGAAGGGAGAGGGAAAAGCCTGCAGCAATGTTAGTATCTGGATGTCAGCAATGGCCTGGATTTTCCTATACAATGAGTGTGTGGTCCTACACAGCAGATCACTGAAATACCTAAGCATGCAGCATCCATCAGACCCAAGGCAACTACCAGGAATACTGAAATTTGGGATTAGTCATATATTGTGAATGCAACACAACTCTCCTTAATGTACCATGACAACATCTAATCCGAGAATTCACATAATGAGCTTTAATTTTTTTATCTGTGAGTTTTTCAGTCATCTAGTTACAAAATTCTTTCCGTAAAATTAATAATGTCAATCTGAATCAATATAATTTTATTTTTAGCTGGAAGTCTGTTTGTCTGGAAGACTGGTTTGTCTGAAGACTGTTAAGCATTTGGAGATTTAGGAATTTACCCAATTTTTGTCTAAATATTTTTGTGATTGATTTTGATCTTTTGTTCTCCTGGTGATATTTTACCTTAGATAATTCCCTGCCACCAAATAGATTCACACAAGCTCATGATCTCCTACCATGTTGCTGTTCCTACCTGTTCAATGCTTTTAGCAATCACTGCCACATTTAAAAGGCAGCTGTGGCAGGTCAGTGCTTTATGAATGTGACAGGTCAGTTTGATGCTAGACCTGAGTTTTCATAAGGACAAGTGGTTTCCTCAGAAGAGGGGCATAAGGGTGACCCAGGCTGGCTGGAGGCTTGTCTGACTGCTTCTTCTGGAACTGAGCTATGAGAACAAGCAGAGACAGACACGTCAAGGCAGAAGCAGGACACGCTTACCATGGTCTTCATTCCACCTTCTGTGTTGTGTTTACTTGAGTAAAAGGAAGATGGTGGGAGGAGATTGGGGCATAGATAACAATTGCTGCTGGGGGTGCAGCAAGTGCCATAGCAGCCATGCAGAATTCTGGCTGCCATAGGGAGAGATCACTGGACAGACAGAGTGGAATACACAGAATGTGTTTGCACTGTAAAGAGAAATACATTTTTCAGAATCTGTTTGTTTGGAGCTAATTTCTGTTTGTGGTTGGGGCTAGATAGAGCTGTGGTGGTGAAGAGAAGATAAAATTTATTTGTGATGTGGAAAAATCCAGGGGCTTCCCTGTTCTTTATTATGAGAATAGATTTACTTCAAGAGTGCTTTAACTTGATTCTAAGAAAAAGATTCTAGGAAAAAAACCAGCCATAACCAGTCTTCTAGGACGGCTTACATTTCACTCCAAATGTCCTGCCAGTGACAGTTCTTGTACCACTTTTGCCTTGTGGAGATTCCCTGAAAGCAGGCTCTTATCAGATACTCTCTGGCAGTTTCTTTCTGTTGCCAGAATGACTGAAAGACTTTCAATACAAACAAAAAATCAAGTGGCAGTCAAGGCTTGGAGTCACCTTTATATTGATCACCAGGTTTTTCTCAGTTCTCCCCCATGGAGAAATAGAAAGTCTGAGAATCAGGTCCTCCCCTCCTTGTACACACTCTTAATAATATTGAAATAGCACATATACCTCACGTGCTTTGTTTAGTACAATGGATTTTTATCAAAAGCTGTGCAGGAAAAGGCACCATTTTGAATGCATTTTAAGAAGAGAATGTCTCTCTCTGAGCTACTGCATGCCTGTCCCTTTTTGTTCCCAGAGCCATGCCCCTGGAGTGTAAATGTGAGTCTCACATGAGGTGAAGAAGTTATGGTGTGGAGTTGTGAGAATTTGGCCTTTATCTGCATTCTGGGAATGGTTTTGTTCTCCACTCTCTGCTACGTGACGAGGAAGGACTAAAAAGCCTGGACACCCAGACAAAAAGAGGGCCATTTAGCCCTTTCTCTGAAGCCTAGGATCCTTGCTGGGGGATTATTTTAGGCGGGGCTGTGTTTGGGCTGAGGGGTCTGGTTTGTACTCAAAGCCAGGCAGCAGATGTCAGGCCTCAGAATTGCTCACAAAATGATGACCTTGCTGGGTCAAGGCCCATACAACCTGCTTCGCCTCAAGCTGCGTCAAACACAAGCAGCAGAAAGACTTTCCCCAGGCACGCCTGTCTGGGCAACCAGCTATTCCCAAGTCTCCCTGTAGACTGAATTCCTTGTGAAATTCTACAGCTCTGAGAAAAAAACCTCCTGACAGTTAACTTGCCTTTTTCTTTTTAAGTGTTGAATAAGGCAGTGTAGGTTTTTCAGGGGGTAGAGGTCTAATGCATTATTATTCTTTTTTTTTTTGTTGTAACAATTTATATTGTCAGGAAAGTTTGTTTGGGGTTTCCATGTGTGACTAAAATGTGTTAGTACAGATAGTGCCAAATAGAGAGATGATATGCTTGAAGAAATGAATGTGAAAAAGAGGGCTGTGTATGAAATGCAATCCATGGCAAATTCACATTGTGTATTGGATGTAAATATCTCCAGCATGATG
This sequence comes from Nicator chloris, assembly GCA_013400495.1. NCBI lineage: Eukaryota > Metazoa > Chordata > Aves > Passeriformes > Pycnonotidae > Nicator > Nicator chloris. The sequence goes on along the minus strand of WAAE01017689.1, from coordinate 78,198 downwards.
ATCTTTAGAGGGGGAAGAACATCTACTGTGATTAAGAACATCAAATTATATTTGCTATAGTTATTGTCTTATTGGGAAATATTCACAGTCAAGGGTTTAAAAATGTAATAAAAAGTGGATCAATATGTGTTTGAGGATTTCATCAATTGCATATTAACAGTACTAGTCCTTCTGACCTCTTTTCTTTGAGTTATTCCCTTGATCAGAACAAAAATGATCTAATAAATTAAGGGTTTACTCATCCATGTGCTGATTTTTGTTTCATATTTCTATTTTCTTGCATACAAAATTGAAAAAACAATGTATGATTCCTGAACATGGTTCAATTCTTATGACAATGGATGAATGATGTATTTCTTATAAAATTTCAACCAAATTTCTTCAGAAGGAAAATCAAAGAATTTTGAGTGATAACATAAGATAATTAACACTGCAGTTAATACCAGTATAGATTGGCAAATCAACCATGGCTGGCAGTTTTCACATTGAATTTACCCTTTCTGCTCGGGCCGAATTTCTGCAAGTTTTGGAAAAGTTTTGGGTTTTTTTTTGTTTGTTTGTTTTTTTTTTTTTTTTTGTTTTGTTTTGTTTTTGTGGGG
>WAAE01017689.1:44369-77411 GCA_013400495.1 Nicator chloris | reverse complement strand
TTTTTTGTTTTGTTTTTGTGGGGTTTTTTTTGTTTGTTTTTTTTTTTCCTTTGGCCCATTTGTGCATAAAGGTTACTTGAAGAGTAATTCACTGGACATTACAAAGTTGATCTGCCTTATGCATTTGTGGTGACCTGCATGTGTCCCTTGTTCTGGACTCTGTACCCCAAGTGAATAATGATGTTCCTGAAAACGAAAATTTTTTGAAGCATAATAAAGCACCAAACTGTTTTTTTAGGACTTAATCAAAAAATGAGGGAGAACAGATATGAAAGGCACTTCCATTGCCTTTTTGATTCCCCCCTGAAAAATGAGACAGAATTCATTTTATGTGAATAAAATAATACTTGTTTTAGAGTAATTGACTGAGATCTGATTATTTTATAGATAGAAGAATAGAGGCAGACAGAGACAGACAACAGCATCTTTTGTTTTCCAACAATTCATGTTCTGTGAAGAGAATAATTAGCTTGATGTAAAACTATACACATATAACTATGATAATAATGATTCAGTTGTGAATTGTGTTTTATTTTCTTATTCACATTTGGACAGGTCAGGTAAACATTAATGACCTTTTACTTAGGAGTGTTCTGAGTTGCATGGGTACAAGGAGTACTGTCCATTAATAATGACAACAGGAATTTTTCCTTTGATTTACATAGAGCTAAGATTTCAGGACATTTTATTACGTGTGTCTTTTCAGTATGGAATAAAATATTTCTAGATAGAGATACTGAACATTACATCTGCCAGAATAACATACATAATTTCCTTAATTTGCTTGAGTGTGAATGTGAAAATGTATATAAAAATGGTTTTATTTATAACTCGTAACTAAAGAGTTTTTGAAATACATCATCTTTGCCGTGTGTCTCTGCTTTAAGATGTAGTGTTTCTCAGGAAACGTGATGCTGAATTAATTCTCTGAGGTGTTTGCAAATGCTTAGCTGTCCTAAGCCACACTCACCTGTTACTTCATTTGGTTGTGGACACTCTGTTACAAACCTGAAGGGACTTGCTGCTTTCTCCTAATACTAAATCTATTATAGAGCAAATAAAATTATGAAGGGAAGCATCTGCTTAGGAAAACATTTTCGTCTTGAAAAAGGTTTCTCTACCACATGAACTTTTGGAATAACTGCATTTTCTGTGTGATAACATTTTCTGCTGTTGTTGTTTAAGAGCACCTCTCGCCAGACTCCAAGGGTACTGTGTCGGTTCCTGCTCAGGGCTATTGATATGCAACTGCCTTTACCATAAAATTTGTCCAGAGCTATGAAAAAGGGAAAAAAGAGCTTGTTCAGATAATCAGGGAAAACTATTGTATCCATTAATTAAAAATCACATAAGTCACATGAAGTTCAATAAAAAATTCAGATTTTTCAGTAATTAGAGCTGGATTTGTATGTCTTTCTTCTCCTGGAAAAGAGATGCAGTCTCTTTAAAAACTTTTTATCCCTCTTTCTCTCTCTGAAGATGGATACCCTAAAAAGAAATTAAAATTTTACAAAGTGAAAAAAGAGTATATCTGTAGTAAAGTAAAATGGTTATTCATCTCCGTATCATCCAGTGTGAGGCATGAAAAGAGATATTCAAAAGGTCTAGAGCTAAATGATTTTCTAGGTCAATGCTGGAAACTAGTACTTTTTAGAACTAGACGCACCCATTTTTTGTCCATATTTCACTCTCAGGTTACTTTTCAGTACTACTGCCAAATAGTCCTGAGAAAGACTTATCAAATTTAATTCATTCCACGTGTCATTCTATACCTTTTGAAGGTGTACTGTATGGAAATTAAGGAAATATTCCCAGACTCTCTAGTCACATGTTTTTGTGGATATTTTATTCTAAAGAAGGTGTCAGTGAAATAAAAATGTTGAAGCAAATACAATCCAATTTACTTCAGGATATAAAAGACACTTTTTTTTTTTTTTCCCCCAGAGTTTATTGAATAGACAGGAAAATAATGCATACCTTTATTTATCCTGACATTTCTTGACAGTTTGCAGTGCAAATCCTAATCTATATTAGAAATAATCATCTCTCTAACTATCGTGAAAGCTTGTAGCTGAAGGTCAGACTCATATGTGTTTATTCTGTTTTAATATCATCTGCTTCAACAAACAACCATATTGATTTCGTGAAAATGGTTGCATTAGATAAAGCAGAACTTCCCCACTGTAAGGAGAAGGAAGGTAAAAAGCTATTCTTTTTAAAATCCCAACAGAGGGTCAAGATGAAAACCAATGTGGACTCCTGTAACTGTGAGAATAGCATGATACTGTTTGCCTTGAGTTAAATGAGTGCTAAACTTGTCCATTCTTGGGGAATATTACAAATACATTTTGGTACCAAGGTAATATGAGATGTTCAGCTTGAAAATAGACATTCTTTGTTCATGGGAACTGAAGAGCTAATCTTAGGATTTTGTCATGTGAGTAGGAGCATTGTCATTTGAAATTAAATGAGGCTTTTGAGCACTGAAGTTTTAATGCTTCTTTGGTGCACAGATACAAGTGAAACTGTCTTACACAAGTAAAAACTATCACCAAGTTATTTTAGTTGCATCTTCCTCCGGTCAGAATTCGGTATCTCAGAGCAGATCCAACATTAAGTTTGGATATATAATATCTCAAGAGATTTATTAGAAGCAACCTGCCCTTTTTTGGTAACATTTGGGAGATCAGCATTGCGTCAACCCTGAACATTTTTAGTTTTGTATGTCATACTTTAAAAAAACTTTGTAAATGGTAGCTCCTAGATCTAGACTGATTACACTTATTCTGGGTGCTTAATGATATGCAACACATGGAGAGATACAGCATACAATTATAAAGATGTCATTCATGTAGGCACATGCCTGATTATACAATAGAAGTTGTGGTTTTGCATCTACTAACCTCAGAAACTGTGATATTCAGCAGATTGATTTTGTGCAACTCCTGATTATCTCTTCTTTAAATAAGGCTATCTTTGCTTAGCAAGGCTTCAAGCTGATTGGCAGAGTCTTCCATACTTGACAATCCTGAACTGTCCTTGCACCAGAGCCCCAGCTTTCTCCATGTGCATTCATATTGTTCTCCTGATTTCCCATTGAACAGCACATCAGATGTTTGCATGAAGATTAATGTCCACTTCAAGAAAAGGGGTAACAATTTTCCAATCTTCTTTTCTGCTTCGTTTCTGGTCATAGAGAATATATCATGCATGAGCAGTGCTCCCTGACAGCCGGGATCTTATGTTGAAACAGAATACAGATGTCCTGAGTTCCAGTCCCATTAAAAAAGGCAATTTTCTCTTGTGGTAGGTCCAACTGTACCTCAGTTTTAACTGTTCAACCCCTGGGAGCTAAAAGATGAGTTTGGCCCTGTATCTGCACCTTCCTTCAGAAGACGGCAGCACTATGAGGAAGTTAGTCATCCAAGGGTGCCAAAATTTGCCTGTGCAGGAAGGAATTCTGCCACAGAGGAACAGATAAAAATGAAAACAACTTGAAAAAATTCAATTAGATTAACAGAGACAAGTGAGTGCTTGCCCAGCCATCCCTGAGCAACAATTTATTCCTAGGGTGGTGTGAGAGACTCAAGCCAGCGGTCAGCAAGCTGACAAATCTGTCAGCTTTGCTGGGTGGCTGTCACTCAAACCAGGTGCCTGCTGTGTGTTGTGGCGCTCCTTGTATTAACACCCTGCTGAGATAATTCTTTTTTATCCTTTTTTTTTGCCACCAAGAGGGTCTGCCACCACACTGCTGTTTTTCATCTTGTTAATTGAGTCATTTATTTTGTTAAAAGGTGAAACTTTATCAGGGTTTATGTGCCAAATTTGAGGAGGCATATTTAATGATACATCAAATGTTAGAAGCATGCAGGTGCCTCTGTGTATGCTCTTTAAAATGCTGAGAGCCGAGGTAGTTCTTGTAAATGAAAATCACCTGATATTAACTAAAAATAGGCATTTTGTTCCCAGGCAACAATGCAAATATACTGTACATATGTGTATATGTGTTTGTTACTAAATATATAAAGCACATAGATATTTATATTTAATTTTCAATCAGCAGATTCATCCATAGTCGAAAGCAGATAACTGCAGGGATAAACAATACAAGAGCAGAATTCAAAATTATGTAAAAAAAGTCAGGAATTTCTAGGGTGGCTGCTAAAAATAATGTTTGAAAAAAACTTTCAAGCTTCTCCAAAGATTTTCCTATCACTGATTATCACCACTCTTCCTGGGGTAATTTGTTCATTTCCATTTTCTAGGTATTTCTGAAGCAGTTAGTTAGGGGGGTTTTGTAGCCTTGTTAGGAAGGCCATTTAGTTGTTTAATTAGAGTCTGGGCAAGCCTCCAACGAAATTGATGAGAATCTCTCCACTGCCCTCAATGGCTGTTGACTCATCCCTCCAGGTCTGCTTTTATGAGGAAATGAGTCTGGAGTAAAAGAAACATAAGCTCTGCTGAAAGCAAAGAGGATCTGGGCCCCTCTCCTCAGACATCCGAGAAATCACTGTGGATTCCTCACCAGGTACTTGGATTTCACAAGATCAAATCCATCCTCCCAAAAGGACAGAAAAGGGAACTACTGAAATATCAGGAAGGTTGGTTGGTGCAACTACCAATTTCTATGGAGCAGCCAAATTGGTAGTTGATGCTACTGCAAACTGTGTTCTGACTTCTTTATGACTTTTACCTCTTAGCAGGACTAGGGGAGATTGACAACAGCAGCAGACTGTGACTTTCCCTTTAAAAGAGCTGTGTCATTTGAAAAGAGAAGTGTTGATTCAGAATTTTTTTTAAACAATCCAAATTACTTAATCCCACAAACAAGTACAATTTGCAGAAAATCCATCTTCAGTAACTGGCTTTCTCTCCCCTGGAATCCACTGCTGAGTGCTGTCTCTCTGTTTGGGGTTAGCCACGACTCCCCCAGTTCCTGTCCCCCTCGTGATTGCCAAGCTCTCAGTAGCTTAGGAGGACTAATACCATCTGTGTCTCAATGACATACTCCCACATGGTTTACTTAGTCAGCAGCTACCAAATTTGCCCTGCCTTCCAAGGCTGGGAGTAGGTGAGTGGATCTGAGATCAGACCACTGAGATCAGGCTGGTGTTTCTGAACTCAACAAAACGTGTGGGTAGGGTGTGTAAGTAAGAGATGCCTCAATTTGATTTCAGCATCAGTCACTGTGCTCGTTTATTGCTTGAAAATGTTCTAGTACAGGTGAGTAGTTTCATTCATGACATAGAATTAATTTGAAAAGAATTATCACCTCTTAGAAATGTTTTCACCTGTCTCACCTGACATCCTTGTTCTTTCCTCACTTCATCCCCCAGATACCAGAACGTGTATGATCATTTAGCTAAAACTTAGGTTTTGCTGCAATAGCCATCAAGTATATTCACTATGAAGAAAAGCACTGTGTCATCTGCTTGTATTTCTCCAAAATAGTTGAACCACAGTTCAACTTTTGAATGGCAACTTCTTTCTCAATAAACCCACTCTTGTGTGAGTTCACAGTCCTAGCTCCTCTGTGAGTGACAAAAATAAATGTTCACTGGTTTTATACCCAAACAAGCTCCAGGAGAATAAACCAAAGCCTAGGGGTGGATGTTACAGAACTAGGACTTCTAAGAGGTGATAATTTTAAGGACAGCAAATCAATCAGTGACTTTGCTGACCTCTGTCCTACTTCTAGTAGGTAAGTTTCAAATACTGAACCAAAACTTTCCCAACTTCAGCAGTCCACGTTTGACTCCCTGCAGCTGATGTGCTAACAGCCCTCTGGCAATCTGGGATCACCAGCCCACTTGCTGGAGTAGGCATGTTTACAGACCTGCCTGTACTCCTACATGTGAACACGATGCCATTAGGTGTCATTGTGGCAGGAAAAGGACTTTGGATTACACTTGTTGCCCCAGTGTCTATTGCTTGTTTCTTTCTGACAATTGGCTTGGTAGAAGCTTTTACAGTGGGTCTGGGCTATTGAAGACGTCTCTTTTTTGACAGTTCTGAACAATAAATGGCACCCAAATGTGGACAAAGTTCACATGAACAATACCATTGGGGTTTGCCAAGTCAGAAATCTTTTTAACTATCTGTCATTGCAAACATAGTTAAATAAAAATAGTACAATCTCACACAAAAAGGACACAATGACACATCTTTTGCCTCGTGATGATCAGGATTATTTTTTTACTTGTCTGGATATGATAATGAAAGAGTTTTTTCTTCTGTTTACCAATGTTGTTATTCTCGTTGTATCTGGAGGAAAACTATAGATCATATTGTTATTGTTCTGTAGAAACAGAGAACAAAATTAACATCCTGCCCCCCCCACCCCCCCAAAATTTACAATTTAGTAATAAGACAGAAGCCATTGAAACAGTGGGAATGAGACAAAGCAAGCACAAAGAAATGAGTAAAGAAAATAGCTTGTTGAGATTGGGAAATACAAGGAGACACTAATATTTGGTTTGATAAGCACTGCATCGCTCAGTCTATGTATGTGAGGAGAAAATCCCTGTTGAATATCTCCCTTTTGGTGTCAGTAGCAATTTGTACTTGTGTTGTCTTAAAGTCCTGGGTGACACGACACTTCACAAATGTTAACTCTTACAGTTCTGAGATATTAGGTAGACAGAACTGAATTTTATTTAAAGGTGAAGAAATCAAATTACAGAAAAAATGTGTACATGAGATCAGTGGCAAAGACTGCATCTCATTCCCACAAGCCCACACTTTCCATCCTCTCTCTCTGCTTACCAGGAACCTTGGCCTGTATTTTTCTAGAAGAAAAGCATGCAGCATAACTACCTCCTTTCTTGTACTAGCACTGTTTAGATACCATTTCCCATGAGGTCCCATCACTATTTTCCTTGTCTATGATGCTCTTACATGCATCATCTGGGAGTCAGTTTCTCCCCCCCAACATTACTCTTTCCAGTAGTCAATCTGTCCCTCCACCCAAACCCTGGAACTTTCAAGAGAAGTGTTAGTAAAACTGAGATGTTTTTAAGCTTAGCAGAAGCATGAACAGCTAAAAGGGAAGTTGCAATATGGAAACTAATGCTATTTGGAAACAACTTATGAACAACTCTAAAACCTGATGTTTTTCTTTTTTTATGAAGGGCAGAAACAGAAGGCTCATGCTTTGTCATGTTAATTATTGAACATTAGAGATGGTTGGGAAATCAGTTTCTCTCCTGCAATGCCTTATAAAATGCAAAAAAAATACTGATTTTGCTTTAATAAAAATTATTCAGCATTGAAATTTTCCCACTGTCTCAACTAAGAAATTCTTTCTTGGTTTCTTGCAAAGGAACGGGCAAAGGAAAGCAAGGTGTCATTTTTTTTTTCCTTAGAAGTTTGCATATTATGCAGTCATAAGCTGAAAATTTAAAAATCATCCCAGAAGTAATGACTAGAATTCTTTCTGTTTAGAGGAGTTTGTCTTCTCTGTAAACTTCCTAAAATCACACTATGAGTAAAGTATATAAACTAGTGTTCATCTTGGAAACATCCTTTGCCTTATTTACTGTGTTTGACAATTTCCAAATGAATATGATAAGGCAAAATTGGATTTGAGTCTGTAGTTCATCAAGTAGTGACCAGCAGGAATGGCACTGATTTATACCAAAGATCCCTTCTCCCAGCCTTTTGCTTGTGATTAATACCCTGCTAAGGTTGGGTCGATTTCTTTTCTTCCATCCTGTCTGTATCAAGCTTACCATAGCTTACACACTGTAATAAGATAAAACCAGCTTAGGTAAGTAAAGCCATAATCTGACAAAAAGCTGGGCCTCGAGGCCTTTTTCTTAGATTTGGGTCATGATCATGGTCCCACTTACTACTGGCCCATCAAGCAAAAACTAATGATTGTAAAATTGCCATTAGTTACCAGGGTGGCCTCAGGCCATAAGATCTCAGCTAATTTTGAACTCTGCTGATAGATTCCTGAGCTTTGTGTCTAAGGATCAGCAGTTAGCTTTCTGTTAAAGGCAAACTTCACAGCAGACCCACTGACAGAGTAGTATTAATTTATCCTTGTCATCCAATACGTAAAGCTTGGATGACAATGAAGTATAAAGTAAAAAGGGAAACACTTGCACTAAAAAAGTGACAAAGACCTTGTCCATTTTACCTACACGAATTGCCATGTTGACTAGTTATGAAGAAATTAACTTAATTTCCACTCTGGAGTCCTTTAAGCATATTCTCTATATTTGACCCTAGAGATGGAGGGACATACAACAGAACGGTGTCTTTCCCTGGATCTAGCTGCTTTACTTAGTGGGAGGAAAAAAAATCTATGCCAGTACCTTCTTCCAGCCAGAAAACACATCTTGCTACTGTTTGAAAATAGAAGAACATTCAGAGCACATTGAAATCAGCATATAGACATGTACTTAATAGACCTGGGATCATATCATAGGATGATATAACAAATCCTGTTTTCAAGATGCAAGGAATTAGGGTTGTTATCACTGCAAATGTTACTTTTCTTTTACCACAGCTAGGCATGTGATCTCCCCAGCTCCTTTCCCTCATCATTATAAAATTCAGTGGTCTCTTTCAAAAGGTCCACATTTGTACATGTTTTCACATGCAGAAATGCTCCTCCAGGCTAGTGTTCATTGCTCAGTGCCATGCTATGCAGAAAGACTCAGCTAATTTGAAATGAGTTAACTGGGTTAACCTCTGTGACCACAGCACCACTATGGCTAAATTACAACCAGTAGCATAGATTTGCTGCAAGAGCATCACACATCTGTAACAGCTGCCATCTCCTTCTGTAGGCCTTGCAAGGAAGTTTGGTGTCTCAGACACCACATTAATGTAACTGTGGATAAGCTGATGATCAGGTTTCTTGAGTAATGTTTCATTGTCTTTCTTCCACTAATTGCTCCTTCTAATTTTCATTCTTTTTCCCTTTTTCTGTATTACAGTAATTCTTTGACATCACAATAAGGATCCAAGGACCCAAAAGCTGTATAAACAGACAATAAATCATTAAACAGGTCCTTTCCCAAAGGACAGAAGAGAGGAAAAGTGCTCTCAGACAAAACTCTTACTTTCTCTGCATTGTGCTGTAGTTCCTAACCTAACAAGAGAAAGCTCACAGTGTGTCTGATTCAGGACTGGAGTCCATCTCTGTTCATGGTTACTAGCAAAATCCATTTATCAATAAGTCCTTGTGCTGGACTTAGGCATTTGGCAAGGAATAAGTTATGGTTCCTCTAGCATGGCTGACAAGAACCTTAACCAAAACTCTCTGTTAGGCAAGGAAATATTAAAGCAATAATTTTTCAGTGAGATGTCACAATGGTTTACACAGGAGCATTCTACAACAATAAAGCAGAAACACAAAGGTGTTAAGTATGCATTATAAGGGTTTTCTTATTTATTTACTCCTTTGTATTTTTGGTGCAATATTCTAATGTATTGTATTTTTGCTGGAAGAAAATGACAAATTTAAAACCCATTTTTCATAGCAATAGTTTCTTCCTCCCTGTGATAATTTTCCCTTTATTTCTTTCCACACTCTTTACCTGAAGAAAGAGAAACAGAAAAAAATTATAAGCAAAATGGAAGGGAAAGAGAAATCCTCAATCTCCCCAAATAGTAATACTAATTAAGGAAAATGTCTTTCATTTTTCATTTTATATTCCTTCAATTTTTGAAAAAATGTGACGGAAAAAAAGAGTATTTCCTTAATTTTTTTCCTTTTTTAAGGCCCTTTTAATTTTTAAAAACTTGTAACAAAACATGTATAGCACTGTGTTTGCATACAGAATATTAAACAGATATGTTTTGTTCTGATCCTAATTCCAGTTCTTGATTTAAAAAAACACTTTTTACTTGGGAATAAGTAATGAGCTGTACAGATTCCTTGTTTCCATAAAGTTACTTTTAAAATGTTTGGGCAGAAACTTCAGGAAGTTCTAAGTATCATTTCCTGTTCCGCTAACGATGGGTTGGCATGAGGTTCTTCAAAATAATTTTGGAAATGCATAAAACATATCACAGCTTCTTCATTTGCTTTACTGTAACAGAGTTTTCAATATTTTATACGAATTTCTTCCAAGGAATTTTGTGAAGTTCTAAGATAGGGATGCTACACAAACTCCTACACTGCTCTCTGCTCTGTGTAGGCAGTGGGTGCATTAAGTGGAAGCGGTATGGGGCACAGTGTGATGAGTTTGTATTGACAGCCCAACGCCTCTTGGAGTTTATCTAAAATGGAATGAGGAGCTGAGACCCTGGGCTGCTGGGTGCCCACCCTTCCCTCTGCCTACACCCAGCACGTCGCCTGCATTGTGCCCCCTGCACGGCGGAGCACAGGTGAGACTAACACAGCTTCATATCCCTCTGCAAGCACAGCTACAACAGCCATTCTGTGATCCTGCTCACCTGTACAACTAACATTATTTGGTTAAACGTGTTCTTCTTTTAACAGAATTTAAACAGTTTCAGAAAGCTTCACAGATAACTCATGAACACCAGGTCAGACACTGCCTTGGTCAATTTATTGTTCTTTTATGTGCTACCTTTGGTCCTGTTTTCAAAACCTGCATTCACATCAATGTATTTTAACAGTTAGCAAATGACAGATTAGATAAAACATAATGTTATTAATGTATCAGGCTTTCAAGGGTGACAGTTATCCCCATTTATTCCTTATGGTAAGTTCTACACAAAAATGCATTCTTTCCAGAAGACTTCAGCTTTTCTGCAGCTTTTTCAATTAATTTTACATCCTGGCATTTTGTTCTGTATTAAGACTGGCCACGTTGAAATCTACGAGAATTGTGAATGGAACAATGTGAGGCATCAAAAGAGAGAAAGAAACAGAAATGGAGTTAAGGTATTATGCAGTTTAGTTTAAAAGTTTTTTTGCATTTAATAATTTGACTTAGCTACACATCTGCATTATATGCACACATACACACAAAAAATGTATATATTAAAGACAGACAGATAGGGAAAAGGAAATATATATGGTATAAATATTGTATATCTTTGTTTAGAAGCTACCCTCATTTAGTAGCTGCACCTTAACCATGCACCTTTACTATGCAAGCCGCAGGGGAAAGTAATTAAATTTAATAGCTGCTGCCCTCGTTTTGAAGTCGCCCTCAATATAAAGCTGCACAGGGAAGTAATTAAATTTAATAGAAGCTGTGGATTCTAAACAAAGATATACGGTATAAAGTCCATATAGTTCTTGGAAAGTTAATTTTCAGCAGTAGCAGGCCTGTCGTTTGAAATATTCATGGTTTTGTAATTGTTTGAATCAAATCTCCAGCTCCAAAGGAAGTTTCTCTGTATGTGAAATGATGGAATGATGAAGGATCTGAGCATGTACTTGGATACCACCACAAGAAGAATAACAACAACAATAATAAAAGAATGATGAACAAAATAAGATTATAAAAGAAGCCCCCCAAAAGTCACACGTTAATATTCCACTCTCATTTTCATCAATCACTGGAGCAATACCCCCTAGATCAGTGCATTAACTTGTTTATCTTTTACAATGAGGAAAAACTTCATAGCTTCATCATTCATTCCAGAGTGAGGGGAGAAAAAACAAAAGGCAGCCACCGAAATTTGCATGGTGCTCAATTATACATTAGTGAACATCACTTGGCAATCTGTTCATATCAATTTAATTGGATTTTAATACTGCCTCTGATCTTGTTTTCTAATTAACAGCAGTGCCTGGCAATAAAGCAGAACCATGCACCCAGCAACACCTTTGATCTCAACCATATGGAGCTCCTCCGTGCTCTTGAAAAATTTTTTTTCCTTGCCTCCAATGCAGGCCGAGAGAAACTGGGGCCCCCAGATGGCCAAATACCACTCATGAGTGTGACTTCATTGATTATTTTCCTTCCTGATTGATCCTGATTGAAAATAAATAAAACATGCACATGGAACTGGATGCAAATTGGTGTCACAAGCTTTTGGTTATGTTGAAGGTTTTCTCTGCTCCTGCTTTAGATGACAAGTACTTAAGTGAACATTAACTGACTCAATGGTCTGTATTTAGGAGCATAACTTTATCACAAGGACCTTTTGTTTTGTGTGTAGTTACTGTCCTACCACAGCCACTTTTAAAACTGGGATAAAAGCAAGTTAACTATTCATTCTTTATCTTTCTGATAATATCATCATAGACAAACAATTTAGGCCTGAGTACAGCTCATCAGTTTGATTTATGTCTACTTTTTGTTGATTTGTTCTTGACTGCTGATTTTTTTCCTTCTTTCTTTTATTGGGACCTCTAGGTAAAAGGCTCTGATATTTGTTTCCTGCACAGGTCTGGCTTCAGGTACATTATGCTCAAACAGAACAAATGTTGGTATCTCACTTTTCTCAGGTTCTCCACACAGATCTTGCAATAGTTCTCTGAGATACAAGGAACTGACTTGGTAGATTTCTTGCTTGGGTTCAAAGTAGAAATAAAATAAGTTCTAGAATGTTAGCTTATGAAGTGGATTTTTATAAAAAACATTTAAAAGTGATTTAAAGATAAAACAAATAAATATATTTTACTTAGTTTTGCAAAGAAGTGAGCAAATAGAGGAAAAAACAGTGCTGTCTTCTTGTAACTTAAGAATTACATAAGGATGGCACAAAGAACAACTTTGATCTCTGGCTTTGGGATAAATACAGAGAGAAGTCATGTTTTTCCTCCTTCTCCTTTCACTTCCTGTTCTGAACATGCCATTTTAGCCTGTGCTTTGATTTGGATATGACCCATAAGCAAGGTCAGGTCACTTTTGTCTTGAAGAAAAGATTTCCAGCAAACACCCTGATGTGCTTCTGCAGAAGCAGGTGCTGCTGACTTTGCAGGTGACACCTTTCCCTTTGCATTAACAGAGACCCACCATAACGTTAAGGACATTGGCTCCAGGGTCCTTTCCATCCGAGGTGCCGTAGCCTGACCATTTGTGTTCCTTGCGGAACTAGCAGAGCTCTCCAGCCTCACTTGTAAACCATGTGCTATTCATACGGTGTGTGAGCATCACGCAGTGCCATCTCCTCTGGTTTCAGCTGGATGCTTTCCTTTGCCTGGCTCGGAGCTTCATGCAGCGCTGTCTGTGTGGTGATAACCATTGCTGCACGCTGACACGTACCGGTGGAACTGCCCTGAGCCACACGTCTCCTCACCTGCATTAGAGTGCTCAGAAAAAACATTAATTCTCTTGGGTTTGTTGAAGTAGTTTATCTTTTCTGTCTCAACTTCAACGTCCATCTGATTAAATGCCTTTACTTTTCAACTTTCACAATTTCATCAAATAAACTTGATGAGATGGTGGATGGTTTCCATTTCCGTGGAGATATGGTAATACAGCCCAAGGTCAGAGCCAGCAATCCAGTAAGTAAAACATTCTGATAGTTGGGATAGAGGCAATGAATCCATGAACACACCTACATTCCATATGATTTTTTTTTCCACATATACTACATTTCCCTTTTGCAAGTGAGAACTTCTGAGGGGAGAAATCACGCTGTCTGCTCTGAAAACAACTTTCTTTTACTGCATGAACAACAGGTAATATGGAGACTGGGTTCCAGAGAGGTGCTGGAAAGGTCCCCCCGTCTGATTGTGGTGAGCACATCTTCAGGCAGATGAGAGGGCTTTACAGGTCAGAGTGTCTGTCCTGCTGGACTGATTGTTTAAACAGGGCTTATACTTGTACCAAACATGAGTTCAATCTGGATTTATCTTTTCCTTCATTTGTTTTCCTGAATTTCAAGCTACAAATATTTTCATCTTATCATGAAGGTTAAAAAAAAAATAAAGTGATGAAGGAAATAAATGACTCAAAACAAGATAGAAATTACATTTTTATTCTGTTTCTGATCTGCTGATAAATTAACTCAGTTCTAGCTTCTATGGAGTGCAGTGACATACACTGATGAGTGAGCAGAGCTGATAAATGTGAGTTTCCTGTTGCACTCTGCTAGTAAACTGCTGCTGATTGGATGTGTTTCACCAAGATTACTGCTGTGGTCTTTTTGAGCACTGGGACTTAGAGACATTGTCAACATTAGTATGCCGGGACAGCATTTTGATCTTTGTTCTGATTTCCTTGTTGTGATAACGTTAGCTGCTGTCTTGTTTGCTTCTTGAACTGCCTGCTCCCCAGTTTGGATGAAAATTTGGGTTATTTTGTTGCTGTTGTTGTTTTTTATTTTTTCCTTTGTTTTTTTTTTTTAATCTTTAAGTTGTATAGTCAAGCCTTTTTTTTCACTAACCGTTCTAAGGCTTGCGCTTTACCTTCAGAAGTTAGAAAGGCGTTCAGGTGTGCCCCACCACATCCTTTATTTAAAGTAAAGGGTGCTTTGCCAGATAAAGCGTTGAGGGACTGTGCCTTGTTAAGGGAGCACAGTTTGAGGCATTTATGTTTGATAACCACCCATGCCCTTACGATGAAGGTCTTTATAAATGAAGTGGATATAAATTTGTGATCATGCTTGTAAACGTGCATGCGTAAAAGGTTTGAAATATGTGGATACAGGTATACATTATAGCTTATATCTCTAGCATGGAGAGTAACTCTGACCATGTTCTCAGATCCTACAATAGAGAAGAGACTGCTCAGTGAAAAGAGGTGGATAGAAATGTCCTGTAGAAACCTCTTCGCCCCACTTTATTTTTTTTTTCTTAAAGACAAATGGAAGCAAGGGTGTGCATGCATTTGATTCTTCTTAAAGATGAGCTGTGGGAAATGTGGATTCCTGAGCATAAGAGGATTTGGGCTAGGGATTGTTGGGGCCTGCAGCTGCCCAGCACAGCACCCTGGTGCTGGAGGACTCTTGTTATCCAGAAATGCATGATATCATCCAAACCAGCAATGAGATTTCTCCACATGCATGTGACATAATCAGGAGGTGAGTGTAAGTTGGGTACTGGCTACTTTTATGCTCATGGCTTTAGGAGGACACCATCTTCAGACTGGTGTGACTGTTTCCCTGTGGCTCATTATTCGGGTTTGCAAAGCTGACTCTTCTCCCCAAACAAATGTGCACGTGCTTTCCACCTTACACTTGTTTGGAAATCCTGCCTATTGCTCAATGCACAGAATAAGTAATTTAGTTTCTTCATATCTCTGTGTATGTGTTCTTGTGAGTATCACATACATTTTTAATATTATTTCTAATAAATGAACATAAACTTTTTTTCTGTTATAAAACAATACATGGTAGGGCTGTCACAATTCCACTAGACTACAGGAGGAGGCTATTCAGCTGCTTTATTGACTTTAGAATTTACTGATGTTACTGCTTCTTATATGTAATGTTAGACACAACTCAGAGGTGTCTAGGATGGCAAAAGTGAGCCACATAGCTGTCTCACAGCACCAGAAATAGTCTAATTTATGTGTTTTCCCATTCTCAAAATATGAACATACTAGTTATTTGTGCTCAGACCAAAATGATGAATTTGCACAACAGCCACTGCTGACCAGTAATATTTGACATATTTCTTCTTGGTTCTTTTAATTTTTAAATACTGTTTCCTGCAATTATTCTGATCTGATTCTTAAAGCATATAGTATTTTGTGATGTTTCATTATATTATATGCATTTTATTTTGCCCTTTTCCTTTTGTCTGGGGCAAATGTAATGATTTGCTTATTATTATTTCACACATTCATTTAATTTGCTCTATTGTTCATGGGAAAAATTAATGACTGATGAGTAGCTTCTTCCCCAAAGACTTTTTCTCCTCTTGAATTTAAGCATGAAAGGCTTTCCCAGCAGTGAAACTTAAACATACATGGAGATGATGACATGATATCCTGTGAATGTGCCATTGTGAAATGGGCTGTATTCTCCTTCAAGGACCTGTCATCACAATAATGCCACTTGCAAAAAACAGCAGCTCTGTCAGCTGGCATTAAGCATATGGGTTACTCTCTGCATTTGTGCCTTATTTTGCTGATCTAGGCTATGGCTCATGGGTAATAGTGAGTTTTCAAAGACCTCTTCTTGCCTATTGATAACTGAGGAAGACTCATGCAGTATCGACAAAGAGAACCAGCACCTTTGGAAGTGTACTGCCCTATTTCCTCACCTTTATACTTACTAGATAAGGTGACCCTGGAGGCCACACAAAAGATTGAATTGTTAAATGTTGATTCTGCTACGTTATGAGGGTTATCTGCCTGGTGAGTTACAGCTTTATGTGATACAAAGATACAGTTAAGGGATCTGTAACTAAGACAATCATACCAAATTAGTGCAATGGCTTGAGACTCTATCCTCAGCTTCTGAAAGTCCTGGAATATAATTACCTTCAATCTGCTTGCCTTGCCTCAGACTTTCAGGTTAGTACTTTAGATCTACCATTCATGGCACAGAATTCCTCACCCACCTTCCTGCTGTTGTCCTTAGTTTGCAGTCAGCAGGATTTCTGGCCCTGACAAATTCCCATGTGTCTTTGCAATTCTCAGTCCTCCTCTCTCTTTTAATTTAAACTTGCATGACTTCATCAGAATAATAATGACGTTCACAACCCAGTAAATGTGAAGTTGTGAGTTTTCTCTCTCTTCCAGACACTGTATGCTGGCATTAATATTTCGGAGACGTTTTTGCTCTCATTTCTCTGTGAAGGAGATTACAACATGGGTAAGACTTAATCTCTCAAAGAAACTTCCACTCCAAGACTGGAACTGATCTTGTTTAGCTCCAAGAAGTATGGATGACATGGGCAACTTCTGCAATGATGGCTGAGGAGGCTCCTTGTCTGCCAAACAAGGAATGAACCACTTCCACCTCACGGTGTCATCTTCTTTCCAGGGCATGGTGCTACTAGCCAGGCTTTGTAATACAGGTGTATGGAACAACACACATACCCTGGAGACAGGATTCGTGTTCTTCTAAGACTAGAAGCAAGTCTTTTGTGTTTCTTTGGTTTTGTCTTATGATTTATTTCATTTCTTCTGTTCAACAATTGAGCCATATGCCAAGGGGGAAAAATCATCATTCTGCAACATTTCCTCCTTCCAGCTAGGAAACATACAGCTGAGCACACAGGACTTCTTCAAAATGGTGTGCTTTGTTATCCTGTTCTGCTGCTTTTACTTTCCTTTCATCCCCAAGAGAGATGCAGTACTCCATATGTGTCAACAAATCCCCTGGACTTTCGGGTGTTTCCTGAGGGGAATTGTTTTCCAGCTTAATGCAGTAAAACCCTGGACACTCTCTTGGCTCTCCCTCATGCTCTTTTTCCCAAAATTAGACATGCCTTTCTGCAGGTGAAAGTGCTTGCCTCTCAGCTGCTGCATGTGCAAAAGGACTCAGATAGGGAGCACAGATTTTTCCATTTCCCATTTTCTGCTCTGCATAGATTTGGACATCTTGTCTCAGTTTGTGCTATTACTTCCTTGCTACTTTTTTTTCTCACTGACAGAGCAAGCCAGCCATGACCCTATTAGGCTGACCAGGAAAACAAGAGTTTTTGTGACTGTAATACCAGTGTGACTCCAGAAGCAGAATATCAAGAATGTATCTATTGCATATCTATTATATGTTCAATACATCTGTTGTTACTTAACTGCCAAGCCTTCTAGCATCTCACAGAATCACAGAATAGCTTGAGTTGAAAGGGACCCAACTCATATCAAGTCCAACTCTTAAGTGAATTGCCCATACGAGCTTCAAACCTGCAGCCTTGGTGTTGTTAGCACCAGGCTCTGACCAGCTGAGCTAATCTCAGGGGATAGTTCTTGATGTTTGCAGCACACACAGCTACTGGAGTGACATTCTGAGTTGATGGGTTATGATTTCAGTGCTGTACATACAGTGAAATGGAAGCTAATCTGCCTGTGTAATTCCTCTACGTCACCCCTGGTTTATAAAGAATAAAGGTAATGTGAATATCTTTTAACTTAAAATGTACCATTTAGCTTCCTCTGTTGTCCAATGAAAGATGGGTCAAAATTTTGTCTGAGTGCTCAGACGTGGGGTGTTGAAAGGTAGGATACAAAAAAAGTATGACTAAAACCATGTACTAAAATGATATGTCTATAAGAAGCAAAAGTTTTTTTAAAAATTGGATTACTCCTATAATACAGTGGCTGTGGTTATGCTGTAATTAGAACGTAATTACATTGTCTTTATAATTCTGGTTACTTGTAATTAACATTAATGCATATGAGGAAGTAAACTACATATCTGAATTGCTTATTAGTACCCTGTTAGGACTGGAGCCTACAAACATATATGGAAGTTTACTCACCAAATATTTTTGTTGGCTATCACTGAATGACTCATGTGACTAACGCTATGAATGGCTGTTTGTAGGCAGCAGCCCTTAGATTCTAACTAAAATTAACATGAAGTTAACTGCACTAACCACTTTGGATTTACCTGCTGCAATTACCCCGAAGTTATACTTTGATTTTTTAAAAAAAATTATTTATGGTAGGCATGAAAAGAATGGGTTCTGCTAAAGTGTTAATGCTCCAACTGTGGAAAATAGCAACCACAATACAAGTAAAATGGAATCCCAACCAGTTCAGACTGTGCCATAACATTTTTTCGGTAGATACATTTGTTTGTAACTGAAATTTGGCCCAGAACTTTCTAGTTCCAGAAGCTAACTATTTTTAAAATAGCTACTAGCAATAGCAAGAGCTGTGCATCCTCCATACAAGGCAAGATGCAACATTTTCAACCTTTCTGTAGGAAGTGGTAGGTAGCAGGGCCCCTTTCTATCCTGACATTCCTAAAGGGAATGTAGATAGATGAGCATATTTGTAATAAGATGTCTCACACAGATAGCTAGAGCTCAGGAGGGAAAAAAACCCCCTGGTCTCTAAAAACAAGACCACTTTTTTCCTTCTCCTTAAAATCTTAAATGTTATTGTACAGAGAAAGGAGAGGGCTTAATCTTGCATGACACATGGAGAAGGAGGAAGTTTGTGTAGATGTATCATCTGTGTTAAAAAAATTCATATCCAAATGCCATACATTTCCAGCCTTTCTGCTTGTCCCCAATATATATATATATAATAACCTCATGATGAATGAATATCAGAAATAAGTTTTTATAGATTAGATGCATGATAGACTGCAGTGCTTCTGAGAGTCTATCGTGGCAATGACCTAATTGAACTAAAGAGAATTTACATGACCAACCATTAGAATTGATCCAGTCTGTATTGCAGATAGTCCCTAAATACACATCAACGTGACAAATGGAAGTAGCTGTACAGGCCAATAAGTTGTGATTCAAGGAGTACATTCATATTGACACATAGACTGCACAAAATGAACCCTGATTTAATGAACTAGAAGTGGGATTTTTGATGCTGTTGGAAATACTGTATTATGCTAATTAGAGATCCCATTAGGTAACATGCAAAGTTATTTTGTAGGCAGGAAAAGCTTCTTCATGAGTAAAGTCCTGTCACACATATGGCCAGTATTGTGGTTATATACTCAGAATGATCAGGCAGAAGTGAAGCTAAAGGAAGCCTTTACAGCCATTTCTTCCTTATAGCATGAGGATTTATCAGCTGTGACATTTATTGTGTCTTTGTTCCCCTGTGGAAAGACACTGAGAAAAGAGGGCATCAGTAACTCAGAAGTACCATGTGAAATTTCTGGTGTAAGTAGGAGATAATCAGCATCCCAGGAGGCTCCTGAGTTTTGCCTCCCAGTTTCCTCAGGGAACTTCCCTTTTTAATTTAAGGGTGGAGGGTGAGGAGGGCAGGGGGGTATTACAAACTTATTTCCAGCAGCCCTATTTGGTGGACTGAACAGAGCAATGACGATTTTGGCACTGGTTATACACACTAAATCAGGGTGCCCTAGATGTCAAGAGTCCTCTGCTCTGTTGCTGTTATTTTTATCTCAAGGCATTTATCACACAGATGTTATGCTACTAGAAGATACTGATTATTGATATTGATTACAATTAGTGTTATCTGTTATCAGTGACACAGAAATTTACACTAGATGTGGTGGTAACTTCCTGGGTCCAGTGGGAGATATTTAGTCACTTAAATCTTGGTACATTTTAGCATTTCAGATGCCTTGGGTATCTAGGACATCTTCCTGGGACTAGCAGGACCTTCATGAGACTTTTCCTTCTCAAAAAAGAAAAGGTGCAAGTCAGCAGGGAAACTCTGAGCCATTTTAGCTGATTTTTAGGCACCAGTCTTTGGCAAAGGAATCCCACCTTACATTTCAGGTTCTCCTACTGGTGTCCACAGCCCTGAGGGGGTGGCATGAATTGTCAAAGTGACTTCCAAAGTACTTTTACTGTGAAGGAACAGCTGACTACCTTTCTTTCCCAGCAGCTGCTCAGTAATTACAGTCAATGCTCTTCATTCCTTCACACTGAAAAACCCAAGGTGTTTCCTGCAATGAAAAGCAGCATCCTGCTCAGTGACCATCCCAAGTATTTGTCTCTGCATGAGAAGGAGAAGGTTTCAGTAAGGGGTTAAACCAAGAGGGCTGAAGCTCAGGAAGGGTGAAATTTGAGGATCTCATTCTCCATTGTGTCATCATCATTTTTACAACTGCAAAGGAAATATCAAATGGTGAATCCCAATGAGTCTGGTAGCATCTTGTCTCCAATATGCACAGGTGCAGAGCAAGACAGAAATGGTCCCAAAGTCTGAATTTTTAGCTTGCTTGATTTGTCAGTTTTGATTCCCTAACCAAAGCCATGTTTTGTTTGGTGAAAAGAGATCTCCGGTTTAAAAGTACACTTAAAATTCAAAAAGTTTATGTATTTTTTAAGATGGAAAACAAAGAGTATTTGTTTGTTCAAGCTTTCCACCATAACTGAATGGACAGGGTACTTCCTCTTCTTTCCTAAAGCCAATAGGCTTTAGCATGCAGTTCTTCCTGCAAAGAGTTAATTGAAGCAAATAAAGTTCTTACATTGTTAATAATCCTCCCAATTTGATCTTGTTCTTTTTCCCCCTCAAGCAGTAAGAGGATAAGTGCGAGTGATAGCCAGATTTATAAATTATTTCTTGCGAGCTGAATGCTTTAAAAGGGAATATAAAAATCTGCTATGTGTCAGGCGATCCATGGAGGCATTAGCAAGCGTGGCTGATTCTCAGTCCCCTGAAAGCAGGAGTGATAATTTGTAAATCTAGGAACTGTACATGGAGAATGGTAATTTGTCATTAGTAAGATTAACATGATCAAGGGAATAGAATAGATTATTTACATATAAAATACAGAAGATCGTTGATGCAGCAGTGATGAATAAATACATTTTGATAAAATTAAGTCAATATTTTTGGTAATCAATACAAAAGTTTTAGCTGTCATATAACATTCCAGATTATGTTTTATGTTGTAAAAAATGTACTGTCTATTTGGGAATGAAGTTTTTTGCCTGGGCTTCTTTGTTTAATCTACCTGTAGAGCAATCCTTTTGAAACACTGTGCATTTAGCCACAAATTAGTTTTCTTAGTTCCTTTAGAATGAAATACCACTTAAAATGTAGAATAGCTATGCACTCAAACACTATTTAAAGGGACATGACATTTTTATTATTGCAGTTTCATATTCTGGTTAATCTTTTTTGTTCAAATAGATCTGCCTTCTTGCAGAGAGAAACTATCACAAACAATTTAATATATTTTGATCATGTTTTCAATGCAGAGTAAAATACAGTCGTTGACATGGTTCATTTACTTACACAAACTGTTCTTGTGCTCACACTGTTGCTCAAAAATTCAACACTATCAGGTAAAAAAAAATTGAATGAAGATAGGAAGCCATTATCCTGACCACTAAGTAATAGGGAATGAGATATCAATTGGCAAGTTGTTAACTCTGATTTTCAAATACACCATTTGCAATGACTTGTAACTACCTACAATAATGGATATAACCTCTTATTTTTTTAATTTTCTGAAAGCTTCAGCAAACTATGTTATCGTAGTGTTTAAAGAATTTAAAGCAAATTACTTAAGGA
Source organism: Nicator chloris (assembly GCA_013400495.1). Lineage (NCBI taxonomy): Eukaryota > Metazoa > Chordata > Aves > Passeriformes > Pycnonotidae > Nicator > Nicator chloris. Next base: position 55,443 of record WAAE01017689.1, on the reverse strand, counting down.
AAATTGCTCAAAGCAAATGCTATGCAAGGCAGTAAGTGACTTTTGTGGGTGACTGAGCACTGAAGCAAAGCTATGAGGTTTGTTAATGTAGACACTGTTTATTTGCAGGAAGATTCCTTTGCACAGATGTTCTCAACAAAACCAGTTCTTGATCTTGCCGATGTGAATATGTGCAATGCTACACGTGTGTAGACCCAGGGAGTTCAGTGAGATTGCTCATGTGCATAAAATTACTTCTGTGCCTGCATGTAGAAGGCTCAGGGCATTGGAGAGATTTAGTCATTAGAAGGTGAAACAGAGGCATTTTTGTTATACTTTGTTATTCTGTGAAAAATCACAAGTCAGTCTTAGTTACAGAATTGCTTTTCTCACAGAACAGGATATCCAAAAAAATAAACCAGAAGACAGCATTGTTTTATGGCAATGTAAGCTTTGAACATTCTCTGCCGTAGGTTGCTCAGACTTCCATTGACATCATGAGGGGGCTGTGCTTAGATGAATAATTTTTTTGGCAAGGGCAAACAAATGAATAAATGCTCAAGGGAGAAAGCTAAGCTAAAAGAGGAGGAAGCCAGAAATTCAGGACTCATACACGTAAAGTTACTATGACTTTACATATAACCACAGTACTTCACTCAGTTACGTGGTTTTGCTTGTAATTAGAACAACCAATTTGCAAATGCAAACCTGCAATAAGCACCCATTTGCTAACCCAAATTGGCCTCTATTGGCCAACCCTCTATTGGCCACAGAGGGCTCAAAATGGCTCCTCCTGCATGAATACAGAGAAATAAACTGAAAGGAAATGGAAAGATGGATGGATGGATGGATGGATGGATGGATGGATGGATGGATGGATGGATGGATGGATGGATGGATGGATGGACAGGAAACCATAAATAATACCAAGTGTCTGAACAACCATCCCATAGAACACAGCTTAGTTAAGAAGTAGGAAAGAAAGAGATAAATTTCTATTATAAGCTTTCAACTGGGGAGGCTTGCCCATATGGAGATTTCTTCTGTCCTTGTCCAAAATGAACCTTAAAGTCTTTAGTGGTCAGATTGATAAGTAAGTCCATAAAGATTGCAGATACATCTGAGCTTCAGATTTATGATTTAAAACCACTCTGGATTGTAAAGGCTGCATATTTCCTTAATAGGAAAAATGAATGGGTTTATGCTTCTGTTATTTCCTCCCCATTTTGAAACCTAGATTAATTTTCAGAGAAAACAATAGTTTTGAGCAATATATTTGACATCTGAGGTCTGTATTTGTTGCCCTTAAGCTTAGGCATTTATCCAGAGACAGAATTCAGAAGCACTATTACCCCAAACTGACCATAGTATCAACACAGAAAATGAGATCTCCATTAATTGTTTATACAATTAATCATAGGGCAACTCTTTGTACCAATTACATACCTACTACAGGGACCTAATATTAGTTGGATTAAGTTTGAGCTTTAAGTGCCTTTGAAATACATAAGCATGGTTTTCACCCTGAAATTAATGTCCTATAAAATTTCTAACAAGATCTATTGCAATCTCGCTCACAGAGATAAGAATCTGCAGATACCCTTCAAGCAAAACATCTCAAATGAATAATGACTTTCCTAAACTAAAGAGTTTAATAGGATATTTATTGTGTGCTAAGAGTATTAAAACAGTATTTTGGGAAGAGCTTAATAACTGTGTAAGAATGACAGAATGAGACACAAAAGATATGGATCTTATGTCTTCTTGCTAAACCAGTAAACACTGGTTATCATTTAATACATCTTTCAAATCTTTATTTGATATTATTTGAGTTTTTACACTGGAGAAGCAAAGGAGCTAAAATAGTGCAATTTTCACTTTAGCCAATCTCATTACTTAAAATTACACCATCATACATGACAACTGGCCATGCCCTCCTAACTGGAGTAAGAATTTCAACATAAAAATTAGAGACAAAATAAAAGAGAAAAATGCTAATTTCAAATGTGAGTTTTGGGCATTAAAACTCTGTACAAGAAAAGTGATGGTAGCAACTGTTTCTTGAGTAGCTCCATAGACTATTATAGGCAACCATTTTCATGAATCACTGAGAAAAACAGTTTCAAAATATGTCTTTAATATATCAATAAAGAAACCTGTAAAATATTGCTCGATCAGATTGACAATGGTTTTGTAACTGATGGTTAAAAAGTACACTGTTTATTTTGATATTATTACAGTAGTGGGTCCTAGGAAGCTTAATCTGAACTTTTTGGAATTGTTACTTCAGGAAGAGTTTCATGTGTTCAACTTTTATCTGAACAAGGAATGCAAAATTTTTCAAATTCTAGAAAATTATTTGAAAACTATTCAATTTCCTCTGCCTCTGTTAGCTGTGATGAAAAGAAAGAGGGAGCCTCTCAGCACCAGGGAGGACACATTGTAAATGTGCTCCGTGCAAAGCTACTCTAGTCTACCATGTCTTTTAGAAAACTCAGCCTGAGGCTCTGGCAAAACTCATGGTGAGGACTAACCATGCTGCTCTGCATTCTTGGGAGAGGTAAATATTCTCTCTGCTACAAGGCACACCTACACCCTTCCCTTTGCTGTGCTTGCAGGATTCCTGGCTTTCCCTGCAGGCCCAGTGCTAGGACCCCAGAGAGCCCTCACTGCACAGTTATGCAGACATGGATTTTGTGAGTCTCAAGAACCCTGCAGGAAGTGAATTTGGCACAGAGTGGATCATATGAAACTTTCCTCTGGCTCCAGAGGAAGACAGAATTTTGCTTTCTGTTTTGTATTTAAACAGACTCAAAATCTCAAATCAAAACACAGTTGGACCTACTGAGTTCCACCTGGCTCATGTCAAATCCATGTAATACCCCAAGTTTTATATGGTTTAGGGAAAAACCCATAAATTGTATCAGTATTACTTGAAAGGCTGAACTTCAGTGAACTTTAGGACAAACTGAAGCTGAGCTACAAGCTTCTGTGAAATCTGAAACCCAGCAGATTTTGCCTGGCTTCTTTTGAGGTTCATGAGTTTTGAAAAGACCCATAGCATTGCCAGTATTTATCATGAAACTTGCCCTAACTGGTGTTCTCGTTAAGGCCTCTCTTCTTGAAATGAAGTGACCCTGTGGAAACCTCATCTTTCATTTAAACAAGAGCAGAAGTTTTCTGTCCCTGTGGTTGTGGCAAGACTTCTGAAGGTGTGCCCAAGTGCACCAACAGTTCAAAACTAAAGGTGACTCCAGAGACTCCAGCATGCACGGTATTATTTTAAACTCACAATTTTAGGATCTTAGCTAATAGTTTTTGAGAATGAAATCTAGCCCACTATCTGTAACTCTACATTCCATCCAGAGGACATTAAGGGTTTTATTCCTTCTCTTATTGTTATGGTGCTTTAGAAGACAACTTCAAAGCATTTGGGTATTGGCAAGTCTGGCTCCAGATCTGACAGCTGTGGCAATGTCTCTCTGCTGAAACCTTCCATCCCTGTGTACCTGGGTTTTGTGTAGCCAGCGAGACAAAATCCAGAGAGATGCTTAAGTTCTAACTCAGCCCCATGTTTAGTAACCTAATTCCTTCCAACCCCCAAGTTTATTTTAACAGCATCATTTTCCTTTGAAGGCTGCAGGTAATTCACTCCTCTTTAACAATGTACAGATGGCTTCTGGAAAAGCCCCTTTGTTCCTTCAAATAAATAACACAAAAAGGCTTACTGATTATGCCCACGTAGGGCACTGTGTTGTGCTTTTCATTTATTGGTTGATTCTGCCATTTATTTTGGGTTGTGCTTCTTTTGGATGTGTTAAAGACTTTTCTTCCTCATGCTCAGAGAAGGAGTTTGTTTGATGTCAAAGCCAGGGAATTTCCTTGGTATCAGAGAGTCTTAGAATTTTATATTAAATACATTTCATGGACCAAAAGTCCATCTAAATGGACCACACATCTTTCCTGAATTTAGCTCAAAGACATTATAAGTGCTTCTGAAAATTCATTCTCACAGTAAATGTTTAAGACAACAAAAATGATAGTCACCAATACAGAATATTTTTGTATGCCATTAGCATAAAAATGTTTTGGTTGGGAATTTTAGTCATGTTTTCATGTTATGTATTTTGGGAGAAAGGATAATGCTTTCATTGGGAATTAGCTTCCTTTTCTGAATTAAGCTAGTCATCAGAAAGGCTAACAGAACTAAAGACCCAGTAACCTAATGGTTTGTTGTGAAATAGCAGTCCAATTTATTTAGGAACTGTGGGATCTGACAGGATTATGGAACAAGATCTTGTGTTAACAAAGGTGGCAAAGTTATAGTTTCAGATGTGGTATTTTCTGAAGGTAATAGCCATTCTTTTAAATTTCATATTGTATAAATTTTATCTTTTCTGGAGGCTTATTTTAAGAGCTTAATAAGACTATCTAGGCTGCAGTTCAGATGTAAAGATATCAGGTGTGTTTGCCATGTAGCAATGACGCTGCAGATGCCCAGTGAAGTTACATTTTGGTTAACGATCATGAAACAGGTGCTTGAACTGGCAACTAGTTTGTGAAGAAACCCCCCAAAGCCTAGCATGCAAATAAAATCTTTTAAATCTATAAATATGTAAATGGGAGCTTTTTTCAGATAAAATATAATTTATCCTTCCATTTTTTCCTGCTATATGACTATAGCTCGAAGTAGTTGGGCAGTCAAGCTGGAAATATGGACTTCAAATTACTAGGGTTTATAAACAGTGACTTAGAGGGCAGTGATACACATTAATTTTCAGAGAAGCATTTCAAGTTCCATTAGTTTCAGTGAGAAATGTAGATAATCTGCACTTTGGAAAATCAGGTCAATACAGTATCATAAAGACTACTTTGCACATAACACCTCTTTATGTATTCAGAAGCGTCATAATAGCACAAGTTCTTCATCAGAAATGGCAAGAGTGATCTTTTCCCTAAGTATTTACTTTCTTTTTATTCAATGTCTCTGAAAAAACCTCAGGATGCTAAAACATACAAAGAAATAAATGTCCGTGTGGTATACACTGTTAAAAATGATCTTTTTATCACTGTAAATCAGATATGGGGGAGTAATAAAAGAAAGATCGGGCAAATTATTAAATTACAAACCTTTTCATAGTCAAATATTTAATCATAAAGTGTGATATAGACTTAAATGAAAACAAATTTTGCTAGGGTGATTGGGTATATGCTTTAGGTAATGCTCTTATACTATTTTTATTCCAGAATTCAACATATGAGGTTGAAATACTGTATCATGTGCAGATTAAAGACAAATTACATATAGATGAGGTTACATTTAATTACCTGAAATAGCTTTGTATGCTGAGTGGAAACCACAGTTTTCATCAACACCATATTAATTATTGCTGCCGAAAGCTGTAATTGACTACTGTGTTTTTCGGCTCATGAGTCAATGGTGACTAAATGTTTACTTCACTGCTCCTAATTGCCTAAAATGCAGCACTTGTTTTTCCTTGGAAAATCTGTGGTCTAAGTTCTGCTCTTGTTTTCATGCACAGAACCCCACAATCATTTACATGTATAGCTGAAAGCACAGTTGGCTTCAAAATTTCTGGCAAAAATGGTTGAGAAGCTGTAATTCTCTTAGCATCCAGTACGGAGAAAAAGGAAATGCTATGTCAATGCTGTCCCACTTCTGGCTTCATTCTTCCATACAGCCTGTAGAAGACCTGAACCTGCATTTGGAATAGGTTGCCTACAGACTTCATTTGACGTTGTGTCAGCTGAATTCAAGATCCATGTAGTGAAAGCACAAGCTCATCTCAGTTGTACCAAGCATGTAAGGGAATATGGTGTACATGAAGGTGATTGGGACTACCATAAGGGTTTTCTGCCACAGGAATTGTTTTGGAGGCACAGAAACAGCAAGAAAGGACTAGACATGAAACCAGATGCTACAAACTCAGAAGAATTAGACTTTTCTCCACCTTTACAGATCTCTCACAAGACCAAGCAGAACCAGTGTGGCTCTCAGGAGAAGGCATACAGAAGTAAAAGGCATTTCTGCTACAGGAAATTTAAGAATGTGTGGAATGACTAGCCTTGAAACTGCACAATCTCTCCATTCAGAATCACACTGCATCCTGTGGAGAGGATAGAAATAATGCAGAAGATGAAGTAGAAAATAAGAGGAAAGAAGTGGGTGGCCTACTATGGAAAATCAAAAATTAGCTGTAGGATAAGAGAAGAGAAGTAATTATCTTTTTCCAAAAAGAACAAACAAACAAACAANAAAAAAAAAACAAAAAAAAAAAAACCCAAAAAAACCTCTCCCTCCATTCTGTCTTTTACTGGCAGTGACAGTGACTACTTTCCTGATAGCAAATGCTTTCCTGTAGAAATGCTACCATCAGAGTCCAGGTTGCTCTCAGTTTCACATGATTTGGGGAAACACTGCTGATTTTCAGGAGCTTTGGCATCTCTGTCAAGGTAATAACTAATTTTTCTTTATATTATTCCATTTCACAAGCCTTCCCAAAAAGCCGGTAGGATTCTTTACACTTCTGGAAAAAGTATTTTGAGTTTGGAGGGAACCAATCCTAGATTTCAGCAAAATTCTCTCCCCATAACAGCTAATGAAAAGATTTTACCACAGGGCCACTCAGACCATCGGGCAATCTGATGAATACTACCAGACCTAGAACTAGTCAATGTTACCAGTAGTCATCGGAGTTATGTGGACTAAGAGGCTCCTCAGGCATAAGGCCTGGGACAATTCGGCATTATGGACATATTTCTACTTTTTCCTCTGTATTGACTACCAGTCTGTCAAAAATGTCATTCACTCCCAAGAGAAGCCCACCTGCCCATTGCTAACAAAGTGGTTGAGACAGTTTTGGACTCATACTTGAGAACACCAAGTTGAAAGGTGTAGCTGAATGGACAAAGACTTTTGGGCCCTCTAGGAAAGTGCTTCAGTGCTGAACCACAATGACAAAGACTTGACAAACAACTCAGGCTTAAAGAAAACAAACCTGTTACATGAAGGGAGTGTCACAAAATCTTTCTGGAGTTTAAATAAATCACTTTTACCGAGCTTTTGGCAAACGTGTGTGTATCTGTGGTACGCAAAAATACTTGTATTGTACTATATGCTTTTAGAATTACTTTTTAGGTGATTTTATCAGTCAGACTACATTTTCAGTAATGAATGCTTTCCACAGCCTTGCAAACTTAAACCTCTGGCATAGATTTTATGCATATTATCACATTCTTCTTTTTTACTCACTATTTTTAATGTGCTTTGTGTCATCAAGGTTTTTCTCACACTAATGGCAATGATCTTTCTTTTCTGGGATCTGTGCACAGCCACTGTGCTCATTTTTCTGTTTCATAAACCAGTCTGTGTTCAAACACAGACGTTCTTGCTTGAAATCTCTATACATTTTCATAATGATCCTTAACATCCTTCTGACACTTCTCTCTTTGGCTTCTTGGCGCTATACTTTGAAAGTTATTCCATAGGAAAAGATTTTTATTTTGTAGTGGTGAATTTATGATACACCTGCACAGTTCCACCTTGGAGCTGGAATGTCATGTCAACAAAGGTTGTCTGGCAGTACATGAATTCTCCATGGGGCTTCTTGTCATTGGAGGCTCTACTAGAGGAGAGATGGATAGACATAGAGATGTTGTTCAAAATTTGTACACTCAGAGACACATACACAGACGTTTGTTGCTTTTGTCACCTCCAGATGGGGACTACTGATTCACTGGTTTTCCATACTTGCAGAACTTTCCTTATTAATATACTAGGTTAGAAAAATGGAGACATGGAAATCTATTTCTGTCTATATAGTTTTTGCCATCTTACACACACACACACATACACACACACGTCTATATTGGATCATCAGATTTTTAGAAGTCTACACTACAAGAAAAGAACAGTTGCAAAATAAGAATATCACAGGAAAAAATATAAGCATGAACTCAAACCAAGAGAAGAAGACTGGGTGAAGAATACTGTGTGTTTAGGTGTCAAAACATTCCCTGAATTTTGAAGAACTAGGAAATAGATCTCAAAATACCAGAGGGGCCTAAATGCCTGTTTCCTTAGCTTTCAGTTTCTTTCTATAGTTGGCTCAATAGAAATGTAGATGGTTGCTTATAAGCATCCATATTTTGAAACAAGGCTCTGCTTTTGGGGGAAGGAGAAGCTGTGTTGTATTATGTAAAGATTTTTAAACAGAATCACTGTGATGTGACTCTTCATCAGTTCACAATGAGATCAGCTGGCCTTCTCACCTTCCTTCAACTTCATTAGAATGGCAATATATGACTTACCACATGAAAGCTGCATTCTCTGCCAAGTAAATTCAATTCTTATAATAAGAAGCAGAGTGATCCAGTGGTCAAAAAGCAGGGCTGGCAGCCAGCAACTCCTAAATTTTAATCCCAGTGCAACTTAGTGAATAACTTCAGGCAAGTTACTTAACCTCCTGGTTTCCACCTCATAAAATTGTAATAATAAAAGTGTTTTTCTGAAGACCAATTAGTTAATACTTGTTCTCCATCTGACGAGAAAAACGCAAAGTACCTTGGAGGTACTAAGCCTAATTAATTCTTAAATTTTAATCATATCAAAGCCTCATCATGGTACCCCAGTTAAGTAAACTGGTAAGATCATCAAAAGCCAAAGCATCCAACACTTTTGATTCACAGGATCTGTAAGGGACCTGTCACCCACGTTGATCCAAGGGTGGCGTGCGTCAGGTTGAAAAGCCAGCCCGTGGCTCCCCACGGGGTTTGCCAGTGTCTGACAGCTCCAGCTCTGCTCCCATCCCCCTGTAAAGGCTGCTACACCGTGGTGTGAGTATTTTGAGAGCAAAAGGCTGCTGCTGTGAGTCAAACATCCAGATGGCACTGAAGTGTGAGGCTGCTGTTTAGATCTCACATTTTGTTTAGGTTGGATCGCTGTTTGAGGAGGATGAAAAGCAAAAGCCATCGTTTCCAAGGCTCCAAACACAACTGATGCCCACTTAAATAGTTCCAGATCTGCTTTGTATAGAAACATAGGAGTAATTTAAGTGTTTTGAGAGAAATATCCACTTCTTCCCAAGCCTCCTCTCTGTTGGAGACCTGCCATCACAAACATGGAGGACATGCAGATCTGAAGATCCATAATTTATGGAAGAGCGTGGAATACCAGTCAGATCAAACGTCTGGTGGAGTGGCTGTTGTCAAGCCCTCAAATGTTTAACTGATTGCACTTGTCAAAGAGCTGTAGGATAGATCTGAGGGGAGAGTTTGGCCCTTAGTGTTGCTGGTTTTCATCCCATAATTTTGAGAGTGTTCTTTGTGCCTTGTTTACTGCAGAATATGATTAGATTTTAATTTAACAGGCGAGGAATGTGTCTTTCATGTGGCAAGTCAGAAGGGCCTCGGAGCTTTATAGTGGGGATGGGGGGATGGGGCTGGCATTCATTGTGAAGCAGTAGAGAGTTCTGCTATATTGCTCATCTGAAGATGCTGTTTATAAATAGGTCCCACTTGTCTGGGGCATAATGATTTCAATCATTTGTGCTGTATAAATAAACAGGGCATTGTGAGCTTACTTGTTCAGGAATTGTCCCTGGCTTTAGTTTTGGCCACAGACTCCCAGAGGCCTGCAATCAATCTAAGCTGGAGGATTGAAAGAAACAGTCCGTTTGTGATCCAAAACCACCAGGGGAGAAGGGATGGCCAGTGGGTCTGGAAGGGGAAGCAGAAGAGCGGGAAAGAAGGATCTTCAGTGGGGTCCTGGGGAAGGACAGCCTGGGAGAGCCTCTGGCCAGCCTGCCTTGAGCACAAGGCTGTCCAAGGCTGATGGGATGTCAAAGGGACTCTTCATGGTCTGGTGGAACACAAACAGTCTGCAGGGGAGGCAGCTGCTCCCATCCAGTGTGCTGTGAGGCACTGGAGGGCAAGCAGGGACTGTGGCATGTCCTGTCTGGGAGCACTGAGTGTGCCAAGCAAGAGGTAGATTGGAAAGGGCAGTGCCGACCCACTGCAGGCTGTGCTTACCCACCCTGTGCCCCGTTTGCTTCCCTGGGTTCCCCCGTGTGCACAAACTGCTCAGCCAAGCTCCCCTCTCAGTCCCTCGGCCTTGCAGCCTCTTTTTGTCCCTTCTTGCTTTGGACTTGCAGATTTCCATTAGAAGTAAGGCTTGGCTTGGGAAATGTAGGAATTAAAAAATTAGAGGTTTCCTTGATGACAGTAAATACTTCACAGGTTTGTGCTGATGGACAATGTGCTTTTATTTTCTTACACAGCACTAGAGATGTGCAATTCATTTAGTAGCCCTGACAGCAAACCCTGCCCCTCCTGTGTAATCATTGCATATTTGGGGAGGAGCAGTGCTAGTCTCATGTTTAGAGCTGCTTATGAAGAGACAGACATGAGGTTCTCCTCAATTTTGCCAGTTCTTTCCTAAGTGGTGGGCTTTTTGTCTCTCCAGTCATTGAGTCTCACCTTCCCACAGCCTTTGGTATTTGCCTGTTTGCACCTTGACCATCACCTTCCTGTCTTATTTAAACATCCTCTGCAGCACAATGGAGAAAGAATGCAGAGGACCCAGTAGGGAATGGAACTCCAGTTCTCACACATCCTGCTCTCCTCATTCCTCAGAGTCCTACATGGGCTTTCTGGGTTGATTCCACAGCCCTGCCAAAATCAGTGGGATGAACCTACCAGTTAAGGAAAGCAGAAAAATAATTTTTTGAGAAAATAAGTAAAAATGGTTCTTGGACCAGCCAGGAAGTTGGAATTGATGCCATCTGGTCTATATCGTTATGTCTAGCAGACAGAGTTTAATAGCTGATTAAGAATTCATCAGAAAACATTTCTTCGTCATCCTGATATAAAAATAAAAATCCTCACAACTAAGTGAAGTTTTCTTAGTCATTTCACCAAATTGTTTTCAGTATCACTAAGTACCTGGAAACTTGAAGAAAACCACATAATAAGTAGAAACAAAACCTTGTTTTTGAATGTTCCAGGTATAACAATCTTCAAATTGTCTTCCAAATTCCATGCACTTTATATTGAGAATAAGATCATCTTTCTTTCT
>WAAE01017689.1:0-44229 GCA_013400495.1 Nicator chloris | reverse complement strand
CTTCCTTCCTTCCTTCCTTCCTTCCTTCCTTCCTTCCTTCCTTCCTTCCTTCCTTCCTTCCTTCCTTCCTTCCTTCCTTCCTTCCTTCCTTCTGTAAAATCAGTTAAATTAAATGCCATGCATCTCCCTTTGAGTTCCTTTCTTGTCAAGGATGAACCTCTAAATACTTATTTTGTATTGGTATATCTTAAAATCTGCTTTTGTCCCAAATATGGTTGCTTGGAAGGTTAATGAATTATAACTAAAAGGTTGTAATTTGGAAAATTTTGTTTTAAATTATCAAAATTAAAGAAATGGTTCCTTTTCTATGTGCATAAAAATTATTGCACTTTCCATTTAACAATCTAGCTTTCATTTTCATTATCAGAATCATAAAAAATGATTGAAGTGATGGTTTCTTTTTAACATGCAAACTGTTTCATGCCAGAAGTTCTGAGAAATTAGATGTGCTTTTTCTATTTGCAGGTATAAAAGGAATTATGTCTGCTGATTTTATTTTGGGGTTTTTTTCTGCTTCTTCCAACTCCATTTTTATTCTACTTTTCAAATGTTTCCTCTTCTGTTTACAAGCGAGGAAGAAAATCACTACAATTATTTTTAGTGAAACAAATAGAGGGAGTGAAGAAGTTCAGATGAAAAGTTATATTTGTAAAGGCAGAATAGAAAAGCAATACACATTAATTCAAAGCAGAGTCTCTTTATTGGATTATAGGCTGATTGTGTTTACAAATACACTGCCAAGAGGGTTTTAATTTTGGGGCAATTTCATTGTTCATAGATATATATCTATATATAGATATATATCTATGAAATTATGTGGTTATGTGTTTTAAATGAGATACAGCTCCTTACTGCTTAATGTAATATATGCTTCCATTTTATGACATAGCACAAAAACAGAGCAATTTCAGAACAACTTAGTTGAAATATCATCATAAATGAAAGATGTAAACAATGTTATGTTTATAGACACAGTTTAAATTCAAATTCATTTGAACTTGGTGATCTCTTTATTTAACAAAGGTGGACTTTATTATGAAAGTACAAGCAAGCTATAATACCACCCCTTTGATTTCAGGCTTTTCATCGTTTACTACAGCAAGGTAAACACAAGAGTTTACATCCTCAGGCAGACCAGAGCTTCATCTAGTTCAATATTCTTTCTCAAAGAGGAGACAATGGTACACGTCCAGAGGAAAATAAAATGAAACAAGTAAATTTAGAACGATTTTTTCCCAGTCTCTACCTTCCCTTGTGATTATCTTCTCAGTCTACCCTCTGTCATGAATGAGTGTTTTAATACCCTTACATGTGGGTATTATATATATTAAAATGTGATGTTACGCCCATTTTATAGATTGATGATTTGATGTAAGGAATGGTATCTGCAACCTTCAAGCTTCAGTGTTGCAATAGAGACATCTGACCTGGCTTTAAAGAAGCCTGTGCTTGTTGGAAAAGTCTATGGCACTGTTTCCCCCCACATAGTATTTGGTGGGGTTTATCCAGACTTGCAAAAACAAGCTTGTTTTGTTTAAATGACCATGTTTACCTTGAGCCAAGTTGCTCTGGATCAGCAAGTAGATTTCAGAGAAGTGTATCCTTGGAGGAATCAGATCAACTATAGGGAACATTAAAAGCAATGATCCCTTGTAACTTAGTAAATTTTATCAAATAGTAAGAGAATAGACATGTATGAATAATCTCAGCCTGGAGGAGAAATTAGTTTGTTGAGAACTTTTACAGAGAACATCCAAAGGCAATTAATGTGTTCACAGACTAGAGTAAAAACCTTGCATGTAAACATATTATTGGGATTGTTTAAAACCATATGTGAACAAACCCATTCTCTAAATAAAGTTGAACTGAAATCTTGGGTCTGAATGCCTGGAATCCTATGATGGGGAAAGATATCAAATCCACACTTATGTTTTTCATGTGTATGAAAAACATTACTCTCATTAGTTCAAGTTTCACTGTTGATAAAGTAAATATTTTAAAAGTTTTCTACATAGGCTATGTTAAAAGGGAATTTATATTATATAGAGCTCTTTTTGTCTGGCTGTTGCTAATGTTTCCTAATATTTTTGATATAATAATAGTATTATTATTAATTGTAATAGTGGTTGACACAATCGTAAAACTTCATTGACGAGGTAAGTTAAAAAATTATTTCAATTGCTCTGAGTCTGTTTTCCACTTCTTTTGAATACTAAATTTGAAATTGCTTATGCAGTTTCAGCACCTTTCCTACTTTTTCTTTTAAATCTCACTTGGGCTCTTTCTGACCTAATAATCTGGTCATGCATGACATCACAATCTGTTGCCATGGAAAGGCCTATACTATCAAACAAGTAAGGTGGCCAAAGGTTGCCTTACAACCTTTGAGGAGAGATAGAGATTTCATAGGAAAAATCCATTAATACTTATATATAGTGCAATGGGAAATATCATACTATCTTCACTCAAATCAATTACATAATTTTAAAAGGAACCGCTCAAGTTGGCTAAGCTCTTATCTCCTCTCAGAATCCTCCAGTTCCAGTGGTAATTTAAGTTTTATAAAGATGTTTATATATACAAACAAACCACAAACTGTGTATGCTATGCTATCCACTGCAATCCACTAAGTCTTCCTCTTTGCATTCAGATTGAAATGTGAGAATTTGATACGTTTGTAACAATCCTAACCATAGATTCCTTGAGCGATCTAAGAGCTCTGTAAAATGGTAGGCTTGCTGATAGCAACGACTAAAGTAAGTTGGTGCTTAGGAATTATCTGTAGTGTACAGAGCTGGGTTCAGGTTTCCAGCACTGCACCCCTTCAGAGGAAGTTGTGGGACCAAAAATATGTCAGTTCTGCAGTGAAGAAAAAGAGAAAAATGAGGCACCAAGAGGAGTCACACAAGGTCAGATTCACTGCTCCTTCTGCTGCCAGGGGATCAGATGTCTTGGGGCAATGATTTGTGCCTCTGGGAGAGCTCCCACCTGCCTCGCTCACCTGTGTACCATGAACCTTGAGGCAGCTGCAGCAGCGTGTCTGGTTTTCTGAGACTGTGGTATAAACAAAATAGGTAGCAGAGCCATGGCTGGATTTCCTTTCTGGAAATTTCCTGTCCAAGATAGTTGCTTGTTTTGGTTATGCCTAGAGCTGATCCTGTCTGCATAGCAATTACCCTTTATTATGCCTTTGAAATTAGGCAATGGTAGGATACAGCAGAAGTAACTCTGCTTTAATGGTTGAAAAGCTTTTATGGACCATAGGTGTGGCTGTTTGTTTGTGTTTATGTTCCTAATTTGTAGTTTGCAACCTCAGTGAGGTACTAGACCTCAATGAGCACTGAGCCATAAAAAAAGGTTTTCTTTTCCATTTGTTGAAGTTTATAACAACAACAACAAAAAAGGTGAAAATTCTTTAAAGAGAAAAAATACTTTCTCTTTGATTTTATCTCACTCAGAATGGTTATCTTTGAACACTATCAAACAACATGCATCAGGCCTGCAAATGGCTGACAGGATTTTCTTCAGGCTTTCAGAGAATTTTTCCTCATGGAGCATAAGAATGAGATTTCACCATCAAAGACTCAAAAAAATTAGGGCTGTCTGAAGGCAGAGTATTGTTACTGAAATATCCTTTTTTTTTTTTTTTTTTTTTTCCCCCAGTACCATTAAGGAAGCTCAGTTTATCAAGATTTGGACACTCTGTTAGGCAACTGCCCCTTACATATTAAATTAACAATCCCCTATATTTTCTTTATGTGATCATTTGTGCAGTTGGTGTAACTAGACCCTGCCTGCTGTTGGCAAGGATGAAAAATACATCACTGCTTCTATCTCCAAGGTAAATTATTCTTCAGGGAAGTGTGCCCCTGGGGAATATTTTTTTAGGAGACCCATGAACAATGAGAGATTTTCCACAGGGAATGCCTACAGGGTAAAGTGAACTTCAAAGGGAAAGATCCAAGATGAAATGAGACTCTTCAAAGGCCAGCTCCATTTCCCCTCTCAACAAGACAAATGACTTCAAAGGGGAACCCACCAAGGTTGTAAATAACTTTTCCCATAATACAAAAACTTTATTGAAGGCAAGGTCTCTCAGTAATGTGATATTTTTAAAGAAATCACCCAAAGCCAGGTGAGGTCTAAATGCATCCAGTGACCATCAGTATAAAACATTTCTATTCTTCAAGTGAGAGTATGACCATCTAGAGATCTTAGGGAATTGAAATGTGCACTGTTGGTTTCCTTTGCACTTGCATAAAGTTATAGCAGGATTTAAACCTTACAGGTCTGATGGCCTAAGGAACCATGAAAATCTAACAGCAGCTTTAGGGACCCTAGGGACCATTTCTATCCAGTGCAGTTTTTCAAGCTAGCCACAGTTACCAAAAGTCAGTGAGGGATTATGCCCTACTTTTAAGTAGGATATTTTATTTCACAGGAACTATCTGACTGAAGTGTCTCAGATTCAAAACTATATTAAAGCAGTATCAATCAAAGGTAAATTTTCTTATTTGATCTTTCACTAGATTGATATCTTATGGCAAGGCAGTGTCTTCAGGCAGGCCTTTGTACAGAAAGTGAATTTAAAAGGCCATAAGAATCATAACATGATTCAATGATTCTGATTGGAAGGAGGTCTCTAGTCCTGCCCAAAAGAGGGCCATGGAATTCAGACCAGGTTTCTCAAGACTTCGTCCATCTTGTTCATGAAAATGTTGAGGCATGGAGCTGTGTTTCAATCTCTTTATTGACTCTTCATTTTGCTATGCCCTGCTGTGAGGAGTCTGGCTCTATCTTCCAACAACCTTCACAGTGGGATTAGTTCCCTCTTACATCATTGTTTCTCCAGGCTACACAGCAGCACTGGTAGAAGAAAAGAGAAAACAGCAGCAACGGAGACCCCAAATAACCCTTGTTATTAGCATTACAGAGAGTCCTAAGAGAAGAAAACAGCTACTGAACCCGTTGCCAGTGAGGCAAATGGTAGAGGAGGTCCAGCTAAAGAATCTCTCAGGGTAAACTTCAGTTAAATGTCATAATAAACCTGAAAATAATCTTCTGATCAAGCCACAGAAAGATAAATAAAATCTTACTAATGTTTGTCTACCCCTAGAGATCTACTGTACAAGAAGTTAATGCTGACTTCACCAGACGTATCATGGAGAACCAATCCCCTGTAACCCACTACTCACAGCCACACACATATATGCACTCTAATGGAAAGGAGCCATACACAGTGGCACCAGACTATTGATATTTCTACCCTATTGTTTAAGTAATGTACAACATTTAATAAGTCAAATGGCATGACCATTAAAAAACAACTAATTACTAGATACTCTTCTCACAAATCAATGATGTCATTTAGAACTGGCCTGGACACAACAATGAGTGTTGTATACATTAAGAGGCAATGATGCACTTAATGCTGGAGGTCTGGAAGAGTCTCAGAGGCTCTCCTTCTGTGGGCTTTAGCCTGGTTCACCGAGGAAAAGAAATAGTTATGATTGCACCATGTGCATGTGTGACCAGTACATTTAGAACATGCTGGCCAAACTCAAGCAAGGGTAGGAGACAAAGATCTCCAATATAGCAAGTTCTTTTGGATTTTACGAAAACTGATAGCTGTGCAGAGTAGAAAGAAGTTACTAACATTCCCAAAGCCCACTGAGGAAAGAGCCTCTGTGTGGATTAACCACTGGCTGAGTTCAGAGAGTCCACTCTGGATCTCCAGATCTAGCTACAGATTTGGAGACGTCTTCTGTGGCTCACATGAAGGAAATTGTTAATTGATTGATTCCAGTCTGCATACTCATTCAGCTGTAAAAGTTCTGGCTGGAAAGACAATGCATTGTGATGCAGTAAGTATCTGTCACAAATATTTGAATCCAAATATTGTCTATTTTTACAAAAGCTCATCAGTTCTCTGACACAATTAGCTTTTAATCCTTTGTGTGGCTCTTTATGAAACCGTCCATAAAAATACCACTCCAGAGCCAAACTTCAAGTCCCTTCTCACTTCCCTAAATAGGAGGCTTGACTTTTGGAAGGAAAAGCTTCAGTGCAGTTTAATCATGAATTTCTCCAAGTCTTGCTCTTAAATGCAACTGAACTGTTAAACTGAAGTTTTCCCATAAATTGTCTGTGCCCAACAAACTTGATCACACAAACAGGTAGAGTGGAGCAATGTTATGACTGAATACAAAATAGTTGTAATCAAGGGCTCTATGCTGATTTTAATGAGGTGTGTATGGTGTGTGCCCAACCCCAGATGACATTCCACCACTCAAAACTTTGCAAGGCCTCCCTACATGTGCTTTTTTTGGTACAATTTCATCAGAGAGGGATAAGCAAATATTAATCAGAAATAAGGAGACAGAACAAAGAAAAAAAAGCCATTAGGAATATGTCTGTACTTTAGTCGTGTACTCCCTGCTGGATTTTGTTGTGTGTCTGGAACAGAGTGTGGTGCCCATGAAAAGTTGTAATGGCTTCCTTCATCAAATCCAAAACCTAATACTTATTTGGGTTTTGGATTTGGCCATTAGGTCATTGCAGGCACCAGCTTTGAGGTGACACAGGGTCCCCAGGCAGGTGCACAGGAGAGTCGCTTTGTTCCAAAAACCTGGCCTTTTAAAGCCATTAGCCAGTTATCAGTTACATACTTTTAAATCATAACAAACATAATTCAACCAACCACCTTACACCACGGTGTGAACACATCGTTATGTAACGTTTTTCTACCCCTAATTCAGCTGAATCTCTTTCCCATAGTCCTTTTCTTAGCCGAAGTAACAGGTCTAAACAGTGATTTTACAAGGCCTCTTTTTTATAAAGCCTTACTTATCAGTAACACGTCATAGTTCAAAAGGAAAATTTCACTTAATAATTGTGAGTTCTCCTAGCACACCTTGGAATGATAAGTAAGCAATAACTTTAGATACACTTTCTGAGCTTCACCAATCAATAAATTTTATGGATGCTTAATTATATGTTTCATTTAAGTATCATGCTGTCAAATCTTTGAGAAAGCCGTTACTGGAATTATCAAGAAAGGGTTGTTGTTTAAAATCTTTTGTCCAGCACAAGATCTTATTTAGATAACCAGGTTAAAACTGCTTTTTTTTTCAGCTTGGGTGGAATGACTATCATGAATCTTAATTTAGAAAGCACTTACTGTTGTAATGAAACTAAATCATAAGAACCAGAACTGATAATAACGGGTCAAGATACCTGAATTATAATATGAGTAGCTTTATTGTTTATGGATTTCACTAAAATTGCATCTGCTGTTTATGGACATTAAATGGAACTATTGTTAATAAATAGAATGCTAAAACCTGAAAGATTCACCTGAATTTTCTTTATGGCATACATTCTAAAAATTGAAAAATATTCACAGTAATAATAAGTAATATATCTAAGAGGAAACTTTGACTATTATGTTTTCATCATTACTTTTGCTCCTCTGAAATTTTATACCCAAAAGGTATCTAGCTAATCATCAGGTATTATTTTTCACTTTCAGACATTTACGAAAGACAGAAAATAAATGAAATTAGCTCAGAAATGGAAACAACCACTGTTGCAATACCAGCAGTGAATTACCATTACAATTTATCCAGCAAGTTGAAACCTGTGAAGTTACCTCCAAAAAACTAGTGGGTTTGCTGCAAAGGCCTCTGGCAAAAACCCCTCATTTTGTGTAGTTCACTGCAGTACTGACCACATCCGGGAGAGTTCATCTACTTGTGCACCTGAAACCTGCTGCAGCAAGTCAGCACCAGCTCTGAGCACACAGGATTCATCCTCCATGGGCACCTCGGGCCGAGCCCACGCTCTCTGCTGCTGGCATGCAGCACTCAGCTGGTCGGTTCATAGCCTGACTGATGGATACAGGACCTGGGACTGTGTGAACGTCTGAGAGCATCCCTGTCTGTAATCGCTGAGATTTTCCTTTCTGATTAAAGCCCTGTAGAGTCTCAAAGTGCTAAAGAGGTTTTGTTATACATTACTGGAATACAGAACACTTTGGCAGTGTTACAGAGAATTTAGCCTGAGTGGGTTCTGAGCTAGTGACAACCTGGGCACCAAGAAAAGAAAAGAATTTATGCTATGTTATGCATTTTCTTCTGGAATCTAATTTTTTTTTTCTTACAGCAGCAGAGTGACTGTTGTGTGTCTGAACAGAGGTCATGCACATCACTTACATATTGTTTAAAAATTATGTTTATTCCCTGCTGGTGCTCATTTCTTTTTCCTCAAATCCCTTGAAAAATCAAACCTCTAAACGGCTTTTAAAAATAATAAATGTAGCTATTTATTTATTTATTTTTAATTTATCTTGTTTCTCCTGAATTTTGCATAAGTGGGTAATATTTGCAAGTTTTAAAAATAATGAAAATAGATTCTCACCTAGTGTCTTGATTAAACACAGCAAACTCACAAGGAAAACATGAAAGTCTGATATTGCAGGACTTGTGATACGATAGTAGAACTTGTGATTGCTTGAGTGTGTGGGGGAAGCAAAAAGGGGTTCACAAAGCTCGTGGGAACTATTGTGTACTTCACAGTTTTAGTGTGCATACTACTTTGGTCCTGAAGTACTACAAGATGACCTTTACCACATGCAGGAGGAACAAAAGAAAAGTGTTTGCTTCTGAGAATTCATGTTGGGGCCAACTGTTAAACAAAAAAAAAGCATACCCATAATATTTATAATGAAAAGCATATTTTAGTGACAAATAATATTTAGTGATTCCTAAGATGCACTAACAGAAAACTGTATCTATCACTGAGGTGCAGGTGAACTCACCTGTGAGCATGGTAGTCTCTGAGTAACAAATTCCTGCAGTTAGTTTAGGAAGATGTAAAAGATACACCCGGATTAAATAATAGCATCTTTGTTCACTCATTTCCCATTCTAATTTGGCTGCAAGGCTAGGCAGGGTGAGAAAGCTATAAAAAGGAGATCATCAATGAAGAATCTCCAATGCCCTGCTGTGGTCAGGATGGAGGAGCCACAGATGATGGACACGTTGCCAGGGCCCTCAGAGAACCATCTTGCCCATCTCAGCATGAAGGTATGAGCCACCACGAGCTGAAAAGCAGCCAAACATTTTGCAGTGCTTTGGCTTCTCCTTGGATTCTCCTCTCCACTTACGGGCCAAGCCCTATCCCATTTAGTTTCCAAAACCTCACATTATCAAAGCCTGAGGTTGTAGGGCTACAGTGGATCCTGGGAAACTTGTTTCAGCAAATATTAAGTCAAAAGCTGACCACATCTTGGAGAGAACAGAGCATTTTCTGGCTAACAGATGTAGTTCATGAATGTTGGCTGAGGTTTTGGTATAGCCATGTGCAATATCTGACATGTTCCTGTTTTCTGTTTCACAGGGTGTCTGTGAAACTGGAATGTTTTGTGTGAATGGTTTTGCTATGTTTCTTTGTGCGTGTGTGTGTCTGAAAAACGTTTAGATCAATTTGAGTGTTCATAGGAGTTGGTTTGTCTGTTCTAGAAGCAGCAAGGGAGATGAGAATTCCTAAGTTCTTGTCCCTAACTGGGACTTTTGTACCAGGTAAATCGGGTGACACAGTATTTTACTTACACAGCTGAATTAAATGGAATACATTTGGTTTTTGCATACATGTACATGCAAATATACCAAAATATATTTTGGCAAATCTGGATCAACTGACCTGTATATACAAGTAAAAGAGATCTCCTTCCATTTCTGATTCCTCTGTCTAATAATTTGCTTTGCTATAGCTTTCATTGTTTTGCAAAAATTATGTTTTAACAAAGCATTTTCACAGATGCTTAACTTGAAAGATGTAGGACCTGGTCACTAAATCAAAGCTGTAACATTAATATATTTCACTAAATTGGTGGATGAAGAAGGAGATTTGAGCAGGCCTAGCTCAGTTCTGCAATTTTTTGTTTCCCAGAGATGAGTGTGGAGATGGTGATCTAAGAGCAGCAGTGTAAGGTTTTATTTATATAAAAAAAACATCCAGACCTAAACTACAGGAGGTCTTAAGTGAAATAATATCCAATACTAATACCTAATTGTGTTAATATCCAATACATAGAATCATGTAAGGTCCCAATCAACTCACTGAAAGGGCTTCCAGTGGTTCATGTAGTCTGGGTTAAATGTGTGGTAGTAATACCAACCAGATATCCTCAAGAGGTCCAAACAAGACAAAAGTTTACTGGCAAACTTTAGAAAAAATCAGGGAACTTTAGCAAAAAGTTTTATACAACATCCAATCAACATAAAACACTTCTCACAGCATTAACTTGGACCATTAAGTTAACAAATTTTAAACCCATTTGATCTTAAGTTACTCAAAATGCTCCACAAAGAGGGAATTAGAAGAAGGAGAAAGGCAAAAAGATAGAAAATATATAGAAAAACACACGTATAGTTACCAGCTCCTGGGTTCCAGCAGTGTTCAGACAGGAACTCCAAGAGGAGGTAGGGTTAAGAGGTGTGCTGACTTCCTGCTCAGCCCTAAATACCCCTCAGCCTCCATAGGCCCTCTTCCCAGGTGGGACTTCCAGTCATTTGGCCACTCGGGAGCTGGGTTAGGGACTCCAGGGATGGAGTGTGGGGCATTTCCTGAGGTTTGCCAATGACTGGCAGCTCTGCCGGGTTGGGATACTGGCTCTAGGAGGGTGTGGGGCAGTTCACTGGTTTTACAGGGCAAGGCGTGACCTCAACACCCTCCCACAAGTATCCCAAAATGTCTTAAGTCTTTAATCCTCCCAGGCTTTGACAAATTATTTATACAAGGCATACCTTTGGATGTTAAGTGTGTGAGAGATTGGTTCTATTCTTACAACCAGGAAAAAAGGAAGGGTATTGCTCTCAGTGATATCACAATCTATTGTAACCAAAGTCAGGATGGTAAACATTCAAAAATGCCCTGATTCATAGTTTGTCAACCAATTCCTTGTGAATTGTTGAACGCACTGACTTGAAATCCAACAAAAGCATGATTTTCAGGGTGCTACTGGGCTTTCAGGGTAACTCCAGATGAATTCCTTTGAGAACTAAATAGATCAGAGAAAATACAATTTGCCTAAAAATCATATTTACACTTTTCCTTTTGTGCTGGGATAGACCATGTTTTCCGTAGAATAGTATTGTGGCCCCACACAAAAGTCATGAAGGACTTGAGGTTAGGAGAGGTCAGCAAGGATGCTCAGTACTGTTACTAAGTTGCTGGTGAGCGAGCAGAGGATAGCAAAGATTATGAAGGTACTGGAGCATTTCTCTTATGAGGAAAGGCTGAAGGAGCTGGGCCTGTTCAGCCTCGAGCTGGATGAGAGGGGACCTCATCAATGTCTGTAAGAACTTGAAGGGAGGGTGCCAAGGAGACAGAGCCAGGCTCTTCTTGGTGGTGCCAGGCAACAGGACAAGAAGCAATGGGTAGAAATTGATGCTGGGAGATTCCACCTAAATACAAGGAAGAACATTTTACTGTGCAAAGTTCGTGCACTGGAACAGAATGTCCAGAGAGCTTGTGGAGTCTCCCTCACTGGACATATTCCAAAACTGTCTGGATGCAATCCTGTGCCATGTGTTCTAGGATGACTGCTTAAGCAGGGAGGTTGGACCAGATGACCCAGTGTGGTCTCTTCCAACCTGACCCATTCTGTGATTCTGTAAACCAATAAATATGAAGGTACAAATTATCTATCTTTTAATAATTTTGTTTGAAGCATTCTTGCCCTGATTCTGGTATGGTAGACACTGGTGTAGCAGTTTGTGAATGTAAATATCTTGGCTTCAGATACTGATTGAAATGAATTCTTGAAGAAGCCTTTTGACTGCAATTTTGCATGGGTATATATATGACAGGCTGAAAACCTTTCTTAAAAATACAAAAAACAGAGAATTAGAAACATAGACAAGGACAGAGAAACAAACCAGAAAAAGCACAGGAAAACTGTATATGAAAAAGGAGGAAAAATGAACTAACTGTGTTGTGTAAAACAAAAGAAAAAAGATCAGAATGTACCAGAGTCAATGGAAAAGGGAATAAGTCTGGATAGATGGCAGGAAGCCTGAGGGAGGCCTGAAGAAAGAAAACTACAAGGGAAAGATAACATAAAAAAAATGAGGGTCTGAAAAAAGAGAAATGTAGGACTAGAGACAATGAAACTCATGAACCCACCAAAGACAAAATTTTTATTTTGGTGTTTGGGTATTTTCATTAACTCTACTTAACAGGCGCAAAATGTTTTTTAATGTATGGGTATGATGTTTTTAAACATTTGTTATTCTCTGTTTGAAAACCTGTGAGTCTGGCTCCTGATAAAAGGCATTCCATGTACTTGTGGAACTAAATTTTGCTTTAAACACCTGTACTTTCCAAGGTAGAAAAACAGTTGGTAATCCTCGTAATCTTGCTTCATGAAAACATGATCTGCAAAAAAATGGATAGTGAACTGCTAATGATTTTATTAAAAAAGACGTTTTGCTATTAAACTACATCTACACATGAATACCCATGCATGTGCACAATTGTTTTTCTTCAGACAGGAAGAATACACTGCTTAAGTGGTGTGTAACAATTTAAATTAATTTAGCCAGATTTAATAAGGTATTGCCAACTGATTCTGTTACAAATAAATATTTAAAGAACAAATTTCATATACAATCAAAGCTTAGGAAAAACATCATTTCACCATGGCAAGGTTCCTTTCGTTTCTCTGTCTCTCGTTTGCCCCCTTGCCCTTCCATCAGTGGCTAGCTATTAAAGATAAATGGTTGTAATCGTTGTTATAATGGATCCCTCCACATGATCATTCTAAGTGGGCCTAGTCCTCTGCTTTTCTTCTTGCATTGCAATATCCTACTATGGGAATGGAAGAGATGATGCAAAGGATTATGAGGCCTGGGTATGAAAAAGGAAGACCAGAGTGGAAGTTACTCTTTCCACACAAGTGCTTAATAAACATTCAGGTTTCCCCCATGGGCTGATAGGGGAAAAAAAAGCCACATGAAATGAGCCTCTTTAGCACAATGTTTTCTATTGCAATTTTACTGGAAACACAAGTTAATTAAAACACATACACACAAAATAGCCTACTTTTGAGTTCTAACTATGAGACAAGGCCGTACCGTATGCATACAAACTGCAAGAAATAATTTATAGGACAAATTCCCCACAAGACCATTCAGGGAAAAAAAAAAAAAAAAAGAAAACCTAAAAGAAAGAGAGAGAAAAAAAGGCCTGGCTCTTGACACTAAAGGCTTAACATCAAATGCGGCCAGAAATCCATTTTCACAGTTTTATTGCCCATTCTGGACGCTTCATTTCAAAGGGAAAGAATTTGAATTCAGACACATAAAATTCCCTTTGTTCTCTTGCCCTCCAGCCTTTGGTGCCAGTGTGGACGGTCCTAGAGGGAGAGGTTGAGATCAAAAAAAATTGCAGCTTAGATACCTGGCCCCAAATGATGCCCCATGGCATTCTTAATTAAATCAGCTTTGCAATAGATTGACAATGCACTGTCAATTGTAATCATTTATATTAGCAAACTGAGTGTTTTTAACATTTTGGAAATAACAGAAGTTCACTAGACCTGTGTAAAAAAAAGATGCTATAAAATTATACCACATGACGATCACATGCAGCGCATTGGATTGTAGGTCGCATAATATCAACATTAAATAAAGTTGGTGTGATTTTGTGTATTTTTCCCTGTCTGAAAGGGCACCCCCACTTAGGTTAATCTGTGTTGTTTTTCTGTAAGATTCAAAACAGAACTTGAGTGTGCTGTAAGGGGGTAGGAGAAGGGGACATTGTAGCCCTGTGATGGAGGGAACCTTTGTTACAGAGAAAGGGCCTGATCCGGAGTCTACTGCACTGGAGGGAGGTATTCCCATTGATCTCTGCAGGCTTTGGACCACTGCTTGCAGAGATTATTTTCACTGAGAGTTCTGAGGTACTTTTGATATTAAAATAGGCACAGGCATATTTATAAAAGGAAGATATCTCCTTTGCTAGCAAATGGCATCCCTTCTTGTACTGATGAATAAGGTACTTTCTGCTTTCTACAGTGTTATTTCTTTACGTTTTAGCCTCGTGCTTCTTTCTATTCCACTTAATTTGGAATAGATACAGATCAGCTCTCAGGCTTCAGAGTATAAATTGATCACTTGAAGAGGTCAGGAAGGCATTTTTTCCTGTCCACATATAGCGCTGCACAAGAGATTAGAAGTCTGTGTAACAATGCCTGCATTTCAACTTCTGTGGAGTTTATAGCTACTTTTCTCTTTCTTCTTTCTGGAACCCACTGACTCTGATATTCCTTTTCCTATAGCGGGTTATACACGGCTTTTGCTTCAAACATTCATGTAAGTTGATTCTGATTTTCCTGTATGAAATACAGCTCTGCCATTGGATGTTAGTATTGGATAGCAGTGGACTTGCATTTTAGTGGTGTTTGGTGGCTGTTAATGGACATTTCTCCACCAAACCTACAGACATGGAAAATTTTAAATTGCTTGTTGGACTGGTTTATGGAGCCACTGTTGCTGTAGCAGTTAAACAGAAGCTTTTTGCTAACCTTGAAAAACCTTATTTACCATGAACTATCCATGGAGTAAGGAAGTTTAATTTTTTATGAGATTAAAATGTTATTCTAACTGAGACATACTGATCAAGTGTTAGAAATTTCACCATAATTAGAGCACTTTTCCAAGCCTTACATCTTTGAATTTCAAACCCAGTTGGGAGATTTTGATATTTGTCTCAACTGAACTATTCCCAATTTCTTCAGCATTAAGGACCTCACAGACATTCTAATAATTCGTTTGTCCAGAAAGAGGAGGTAGGTAATCTTAAAAGATAAGAAAGAATCTGAAAAGAAATATTCTGAGCTGACCTGAATTGTGGAAGAAGCAGGACCTGAAACTTGAGAACTGGCCTTCAGAATGACCTGCCATAGGTCCCTCAGAAAGTATTCTTGTGAACTGAGATCAAGAGTTTTCAAGTAAGGATCCATTCACCAAGTATTATACAGAAAAGAAAGTGGCATCTCATTTGGTGAGGTCCCTTTTGAAGCATGTCTTGAATGTCAGATTGAACTGCAGCTGGAAGTGAACAGGGGGAGATTTTAAATTCAGATATTCTGCAATATTTTATGTCACCATGGTGGCCAGCAGGTGGAACATGGTGGCATTTGCAAGAGATTCCAGATAAATACAAAATTTACCTCATTACAATAGTTGATCACTAGTAGACATCTCTTGACATGATTTAGATGCTACCACAATATCAAATACAGATCTGTGCTGTTATTGCTATGGTCACAAAAACATTCTGGAATTCTTGCCCTTCATGTTTTCTTTTCCACTTCCATTTTTCTCTTAAACTGTTCTTATCTTTCACTTCTTTTTCTTTATGCTACACTTTTTCTTCTTCCTAAGAATGTATATATTCGATGTAGGATACAGTATGTCTTGTTTACAGAGCTACATGTTTCCTCTAAGCGTGCTTTGTCAGGGCAGTCACTGAACTCTGCAAAGTATTCCTCTTCTGTTCTTTCACCAGCCTCAAATCACTGAGCAATACCAAGCTTGTATATCGGGCTGTCCTCTCATTTTAGTATCAGTGGACATTGCCAGAATTTCCATTTTGCTTTTAGAAATTCTTTCCGGTTCTTCAGATAGTTTTTATTTCCCTATTCTAGACTTTCTTCAACCAGATTGTACCCTTCTTCCAAATCAGCAGCGTTTTCCAATAGGGAACTTCTGTTTAGCTCTGGGAACTTGCTGAAGTGAGAACTTAGTCTCCTTTTATATTTAAAAAATAACTTTTAAGCTGCAAGAAAACTGAGGAGCCCAGTCAGTGTCTGGAAGTCCAAACAGCTGTTAACTTTGTGGCATGTATCAAAGTGGAGGAGATGGCCACTCTTCAATGGCATCTATTCTGACACTGCCTCTTTCCCCAGATTACACAAGGCAGAAATCAAGCAGTTTTTGGTTAATTTCTTGGTACATTTTGAAATCCAATTAAAATTATTAGTGAATTTATAATTCATTATTTGTAGATAATTTATATGCTTGTTTTTATGCACTCTGTGAAGGATTAGTGACTCTTGACATAGTTAAGTCCAGTGAATAATCAATACCTGTAACTTCTAAATGTCAAGAAATCACAATGCTGTCATGAATTAAAAAGTATTGTACTCTGGAATCATGCTAAATTCACTTAATTTGGGCATATGTTTGCAACTGAGAAAGTTAGATTTTTTTATGAACTCATTTAAAGAAAGACATATTTTTGCAGATAATTTCATTGTAGAACAAAAAAATCGAACATATGAAAACTTAAAATATTTTACATTTATGATTCAATATTTGCAAATCCTTGAATTTCAGGTAGAAATATTAAGATTTTGGATGATCCCATTTGAAAAAATAAAACCACAAAAACCAGAGTAAAATAAAACCCCCAGAAATGAGTCATAAAATATCTGCCATCATCCACTACCCATTACAAGCAAAATCTTTACTGAAGTCTATACAAGAAAAAATACTAAAATACATCCTGGAACAGGACAGCTAACTTTATTTTTAATTTTTTTGCTTTCCTGTTCCAAGTGGGTATCTGTGAAGATTTATTTCCTATGTAGATCCAATGGTAATTTAGAATGATAAATCTCTCAGAGACAACTCTCCGCAGCCTTAGTGAAAATGTATGCCTGCAGCTAATTTTCTCCAACAGTCTGGCTTTTCCTTTTCCACTTATATTGGCTTCTGAATAGTCCAGTCCTTTGTTTTCCCAGGAACTCAACTGGAATATTGCTTTTCAGGAAAGACACAGGGGCTTATTTGTCAGGGGTATCCATGAAAATGATTCCATCAAGGAATTCCTGTGAATATGATTGTAGAGGTGTGAATGTTCTCATTTAAACTCTTTCTATCATAACTGTAATGGAATTTTAATGTACATTTTTATGAAATAAGTTGGAAAGAGAACTAAAAAGCTCAGATCTGTCTTTGTCTCCCAGGCCAGAATGAACCTAAACTGGTCTTGTCATTTGTATCTGACCTGCTCTTAGGAATTTCCAACCATCTCTTTAGATAACAAAATTTACACTTACTATTTGCTAGCTCAATATTTTTTGCCTTATAGCAAACAGGTGGCAAACAGGTGATTCCATTCTTCTTTGAAATGTCCTTTTCTGACTCTCCACTGTTTTTTACTGCTATTTATCACTAAATATATCTGCTTTAATTAAGTTTCACTAATATTTTATTTGCCTGCTTTTCATCACATGCTGTAAGTATTCGGTAAAACTTAGCTATTGAAAGTTTTAATTAAGAACTCAGGTGCAGAAAAAGGGAGATGGGTCAATTCATATCTTCAAAGATCAGTTTGTTTTAAACTTAATTTTGGTCCACCTTATGCGAAGGACAAAAATTATACATATTTCATTTAAATGAAAATTGGACTTTATTATGACAGCTGATCTACATTTATTTATGTTGGTTGTAACTTTAAAGCATATTCAGCTTGTTGGTTTACATGAATTCCTTTTCTCTTGCCCTTACTCTCTATCTCCCTTGTTTTCCCCTACTAGTCTAGAGTGGAATAAGTGAATCTCAGCAAAATAACTGAATAATTGAAAAGTGGCATAGAAAAGAGCACATCTTATGACTAAAGCTGTGTTTGTTTTGGAAGATAAATGAGGTCTGGATGTCTGTTTCTGTTCCAGATAAATGTAATAAAAACCTGAACTCTATCTATGAATAAAATCCTCTATTTTATATCATAGTATCTAAATTATTTCATGGGGCCTTGCTGTTTAGTATTTTCAGTATATACATTTTATCTCAATTCAGCTTTATGTTCCATTTGTCTCTTTCTGCCCAATTTTTCAAATAGAGCATCAGACAGTGCAACTGACCACACTCAGCACTGTCAGAGAGCTCCACATCATTCACATAGTTTCTGAAATAAGACTGCAGTGAGCTCTGTTAAAAACAACATTTACCGTGGCATGGTGCAAATATCTCACAGTGGAAAACAGACCAAGCAAGGAAATACTGTGGTAAAATCAATAGCCCGGAACACTATTATGCTTTCTAATGGCACCCACTGCTTGAGCAGGGCACATGTACACATATTTCCACATTTCTTATGTCCTATTCATGACTACTGGAATCAAATTACGGTTAGGTCTCCAACAAAGACATAGATTTATATCCTAGACTCCAGGCTCCTCTGAAGCAAAACTTGTCTGGGGTCTGGAATCCAACCTCAAATCCACTGATTTGGGGCAGATTTTCCCTCTGACTCAACCAGCTCTTAGACAGGTCTGAAGGGAACAGCATCCAGCCCAAAGTGAGTATGAGGTTAGTTCAAACACAGATGGCTCTGGGTCCTGCACAGTGCTCCTCCTTGGCATGAAAGGGAGACACAGACTGGGGCCCTGGATGTGGCCAAGCACTGGGAGCAGAGGGGAGCAAGGCCCCAGGGATGACTAGTGGAGGTGTAAAACCCCCCTGTCCAAGAGGATGTGGATCCCCACTCCTTGGATGACCTGCCTCATTCCTGTTAAAGCAGGGAGCGTTTCAACCAGGAGGAGGAATACACGGAACCCATCAAACATCCCCCTGAGCTGGGGTCTGTGTGGACATGCAGCCCTGGTCATATCCTGCCTTTGGTGACGCCTGGCAAACCTCCACACCCTCCAGCCAGTGGGTGTCAGAGGGATCCCTGTCCTGGAATGCTGGGCTGTGGCAATCAGGAGTGCAGTGCGGCCACAGTTGGGATGGCAGGCCCTGTTAATCCTTCAGAGCTGTTCTGTTTGGGATGGTACAGAGAGAGATGCTAATAGTGCTGAGGTGAAACTACAAAGTCTGTAATTTTTTAGATTTTGAAGGGAAAAAAGAGAGTGTATGGGTATGAGAGCATATACACATTCTAAGAATTAAATTTGCTCTTATTTTCAATAAATTACACTTTCAAACATGAAACTGGATGCATCTGTTCTGTAAATATTATATTTTGGGGGATTTTTCTAGACACACATAAGAATAATTCTTCACTCCCTAAAAAGGGTAAAATTGTTCTATATGTTTAGCACAAGTCCCGTTGTACAAGACAAATTAACTTTTGTCTGTTGGAAGGGAAACTGATTGAAACCAGTCTCATATGTTTTACCATTTCCTTGGCATTGTGATTTCTAAGAACTGAGCCTGGAATATGGCACATGAAATAACAAAATGCTGTGTTAACAACATTTATGTGTATTTTATATGGAATATACTTATATATATATTATTCTTTGATTTTCTGGATAATATTTATTAAATAATATTAAATACCTGTATATTTATAAATAGTCCATCTTTATGTGCATGTGAAAGCAAACACACTGTAATTGAACAAAAATAATGAAACTTTGTATAGTTTAAATCTTTAGGATTTGGTAAAAAAATTTAGGAAGTGAGCCGCTAATGACCCAAACTACAAATAAACCTGTCTTTGAATTCAAGAATAGTACAGATTCATTATTATAGAGCCAATTTGTGTGTGTACATATATTTTATATATATATTTGTTGCATGCTTAAATGCATTTTAGAATCAGTATTTTTAGCAACTGGCAAAGGGTGAGGAGAGGTGGAAACTAATAGGTAAAAAGAATCCCAGTGGCTAAAATTTCCCCTCACTTAGATTTTTGTCCTTTTCATATTATATTATTTGTAAGCTTGACTGAAGTACTTTATACAAGGCTCAGAGGTAAACCCCCCACATTGTGTTTATTCTGTATTTAAATAATTGAATGCTAGTAGAAAGGTGTGGTTTTGATGAGTTTGCAGTTTTGCATTGAAATCAAATATATCGTAAGTACAGGGAAACAGAGCTTGGTGCCCTATGAAGGTCTGGTGTCATGGTCAACATTTGAAATTTGCATAAGAGGTTATTCAAAAGAGAGGCAGGAGACTTCCCTATTGTATTAGCAGGGTAATGCAATTCTTTGTGGCTATTATCCTGACCCACATCAGCTCTGCTATGCACAGGGTCTGAGTTTTTATGAGCTATAGGCTTTTATGCTGAGAGATTTTATTAACCTAATTAAAAGTTTTATAAAAGTAAATTATATTTATGTTTGTGTGTCCTATTTGCAATCATTAGGGAACCCAGACCACCTCCGGTGACTTCAGAGGGGGCTGGTCAGGTCCCATCTGTGTAAATCTTGTGAGTTGTCATAGAGTCATCGCATTTGATTTACATGTGAAACCTGCGGACTGAGCACAAATGCTAACCAGACAGCTGATAAATAACACAATACCAAAGCAACACTTTGGCATTTCTTTAACTCCTTTCTTACAGGGACCTCCAAAAGTTTTTCAGACCTTAATGAAGAACCGTTCCCAGTAAAAAGATCTTGTTACAATTATATCTACAACACCATAATACTAATGTATTACAGACCTTATAATTATGTTTATCAGTTTGGTGCCTCGTAACATCAGTGATGGACTGAGGCTTATCACACAAGTTTTTTAAAAATAAACCTATCCCAAACATCTCACATCTGCATCAATTGACAGAGGTAGATCTTTAAACTCACCACCTCTCTGCTGAGATATGTCTGTGTAGGTCTGATGCATGTGAAAACCAAATATGCTCAAGTTACCCAGGAAGTGGCTTAAATCCACTGTGAGTTTGGTTTCAGGCAACCAGTTTAGTTTCTTCTTTGCAACAGCCTAGAAACACATATACACTCAGTTATCAAGTCTGAGCTGAAGGCTGTGCCCCAGCTGCTTGTGGTTGACTTGCTCATACCCTAAATCTTGTACTGCTTCAGGTGACGAGCCTTAAAGTGAGGTAGCAATTCCAGCTTTACAACCATAAACAAAGAGAGGTTGTACAGCAAAATGACTGGATCAGATGTCAAATCCAAAAATAAAGGTTCATTTCCCACTGTGTAGCCATAAGTTCTAGAAGACCTGCAGCATGACCCAAAAGCAATTTAACGTGGATATTTGGGAAAAAAGTCTCAAGTTATACAGAAATGGGCCAAAGTCTGCATGTAAAATTCACCTGACTCAGCTGCTTCTCATCTGTGTAAGAGCCTGATCCACTGTCCAGTAATGCCATGGGGAAGCTTTGCAAGATCTTCCTCCAGGGATACATTGGGATGAAGTAAGATTCCTCTCTGAGAACAAGAAGGGAATAATGAGGTTAGTGATGGCATAGAGGAGAGAAACCACAGAGGCTGTAACAACGTGCTGCTTGCTGCGATGCAAACAGCAAACAGGCACACGGATTTACACAACTGAGAGCCCTGGTCCTTCTGTCACTGTGCCTCTTGATACACCTCTGACAGTCTCTAGAAAAACCTGTCAGTACAACCTGTCTGTCGTCCTTATATCCTTCACTTTGGCTTGTTTAGCCCTGTTGAAC
Source organism: Nicator chloris (assembly GCA_013400495.1). Taxonomy (NCBI): domain Eukaryota; kingdom Metazoa; phylum Chordata; class Aves; order Passeriformes; family Pycnonotidae; genus Nicator; species Nicator chloris. The sequence goes on along the minus strand of WAAE01017689.1, from coordinate 22,780 downwards.
TCTATTAAGACTTCAGTGGCTGCTGGATCAGGCCTTGGATTCTCTGTAAAACAGTGTTGTGCACCCAGGTTAAGCAGCTTCTATGGGGGAAGAAACAGATGCCAGGAGTGTAACAGAAAGGAGCTTCTGAAGAAAAAGTTGTGAAACAGACCTATTAGCAACCACTACTTACAGGGCTGAAAGCCACCTTGATGGTGGGGGACAGGGACAGCACATAGGGTGACATCAACCATGTGCTGCACTGGTTGTTGTTCATGGCTGGGCAAGGGGAACACATGCCAAATTCCTGTCTGTTTTTCAATATGTGATGTGTATCTTGATACAGTTGCTGTTGAATATTTGGAAATATTTACTTCACAAGAACTAATGGTTACTGTAGGTATTCTAGGAGCAGGGTTTTGATGGTCACTGCTGCAAAAAAATTAACCTCTAGATAGTGTTACAATAAATAAAATTAAACCAATATGTATTTATTATTGTTGTTATTATTATTATAGCAGTATTTAATCACTGAAAGGTAAACCAATCAGATTTAGATATTTTCAGAAGTAATTTGATCATTCAGCTTTAATTTTAATCCACTTATGAATATGGTTTATATTAATATTCATTGTACAATTGTCTTTTTTTTCGGTAAGATCCAGAGAACAGAGAATGGGTGGTGTTTATTGAAAAAGCTGCTATTTCATAGATTGTTCTATTTCCATTATTTTATCTGTTCAATTTTAATGTACTTTGATCAATAGGATGGATTATGGCTGCATTTACCCTACAAAAACTTGCCAGTTTTACCTGAAAGTGCTTTTTTATTTTGTTAAGGTGTTTGTTGAATGTTTCTGTAATTAGGACACATGCAGAATGAATAATTCTGCAAATCCCACAGAGGTGCTCCATAAACACTAAGAACTGTCAAGTTTCTAATAACACCCATTAGGGTGCTGTCAACACCATATTAATCAATCAAGACCAAATTTTGCCAGGTTTTATTTCCATCACTGTTGGATCAAATGAAGCCTGAGTCATCATTAAACAGAACTTTTTACAGTCTTCTGGTCGCTTTCAGCTATGATGTGAAGTTAGGTGGTTTTCAGCCCAAGCCTTAGGCTGCACAGGCTCACATCCCAGAATCCAATTGCTCTGGCTCTCCAAGTGTGTGTCCCCTGCAAGATGAGTGCAATGCATAGATACTGCCTGGTAGCAAAAGGATACCCATATTATCACAGCCAGGGTAAAGCCTGATCAAATTAAATGCTGAGTAACAGGATGCATCAGTTTTGTGGAGTTGTGTGCTAACCTGAGTGCTCTGCCTGTGATCCTGACTCAACTCACTTGAGTGTCCCTCCACGACATTGCCTGGTGGTAAATAGCATGTATCAACTAGGAACATGATTGGCAACCCCAGGAAGGAAGGCAGGGCTGAGCAGTGACATGCTGCAATGGAAATACATGGCAGACTTGTTCTCCAGATTGTACTTTCATCATGGTTGTAGAATGTGGTACCTTTTAGCAATACAGCTTCTTTTGGTTTTGTTGCTCACTGAAGTAGGAGATGACTTTCAGAGTGACAACAGAGCCATTCTCCTAGGCAAGAGAAAGAAAGGGAGAATACTGACTGCATGTGAGAAAGATAAAACTTTTAAGTGTAGTCCAATACCTTAGGGAAATGCCTTTGATACGTGAGATGCTGTATGTTGCAGATGATTTCCCTTCCCCTGCTTTATCATACAAGGTGACATCCTATTCTGCACTTTCTGGGTTTCAAATTTTTGGGCAGTTATGGACAATTATATACCTTTTTTTTTTTTTTTTTTTTCTGCTGGAACGGAAAAAAGGGTGAAAACCAAGTTAGAGGATACTTGAAAACGAATTAGGAATGTTCTGTGTTTTGCTGGCAACCTGTGGAAGAATGAGAGCAGTTACTAAACCAGAGCTTCACCTACTGACATTAAAATAAAATAAATCAAAAACCTCCTCTGGTGCATAAAGCTGGAGTCAAAGTGCAACTTAGAGTCACTTAGGTTTTTCACCCACAGGGAAATTTCAGCCCTGCCACCAAAATAGGCCTTATGGAATAGAGATATGTAAAAAAAAAAAAAAAAAAAAGAAACCCGAAGAAATAAAACCCAAGATGTTTAGGAATTTTGAAATCTTTCTTGCAAATTCCATAGAGTTGTACTTCATTTTTATGTGGAAAAATGGAAAACTTGAAATGACAGAACAGGAACATGGTCATTAAAAAAACAAATTACTGTACATAAATGGTTGCATTTTTTGTGAGAATTGGTGACAACACATTCACCAAGAGCTGCTTCACCATCAGGTCATTCTGATTCACGGGTAATTTACATTCCTCTCACAGTGCTTTTCAATAAACAGCTAACTCTGTTATTTATTATAGTTAATTCCAACAAGCCAGATTTCAAAAGGTTTATCCATCTAGCTAAAATGAACTTCAGTAATCTTTGTGCACAAAACACCCACATAGGCTATTTGTCTTGGACTTGAGTGTTTGGCAAAAAGCCTGACTTAAGCCTTGAGCATGACAGCTTAGTGAAAAATGCTGTCATTCCTGGGGTGGGGGTTGATGTCCAGGGCTGACCCCACCCTCTGTACTTAGCTCTGAGCTCCTTGCAACAGCAGAGAAACCACAACTTTTCTCATCTGGCAAACCTGTTGCTTGAAAAAGAAAACCACTTCAGTAAAATACTTCCACAATTATAGTACATTTTAATTAGATGTATATCACTTAATAGCAGCTCAATTTTTATTAGTGTATAAAGTTTCCAAAAGAAACTCAAACCAAAATCCCAACCCAATGCCATTCACTGTAAGAGTTTCAGGAGAGACTTTTGAGTAGTGGTTTGTCCTCCAACACCTGTGGAGTATTGGTGAGTTTTGGCTGTTGGAGCATACTGTGGTGTGGCCATCAGAGAATTGGTTGGCAGCTAGACAGGCAAAGATGGGCAAAAATTAACACCTCACTGCATCCCACTCCACTGTCATATCAGAATAAAAGAGAAAGGATTTAGACTGTCAGAGAGGAGCAAGATGGCAAAACAGGCAACTGGAATAGCAGAACTTGTTGCCTGTTCAGGGATGGGACAATAGTAACATACAAATGCAGTGGAGGAAACATTTAAAGCAGAAGGAAGTGCCAAGCCTGGTGAGCTGTACCTGCTTCAGACAGTTATCTGATGAGTCTGCTTTTTTTCTTGTGTTTTGGCAAGACTTACTTAGCTTGTCTTGCCAGTAAATTCTCATCTAATTGAGTTGACAAGCATGGACATTTTTAAATGAAAGTTTCCAATCTGCCACAAATTCAACTGGTTATATTTTATTGTACTGTAGTGCCTGCCATATGAGTTAATATATTGAGTCACTTAGAGCTGCTGAAGAAGAAAGCTGATAAAATATCTTTGCACTGACAGAGAGTAGACCTGTGATCTTTTTAGGTCATTCTTTCTGGTTCTGTGCTGGCTTTAAACCCCTTGTGTTTGGTTTGGCGTGAATGTCTCCTTTCATTATTATTCCCACCCCTAATTCTTTCCTCAGCTTTAGGCAGTGAGTTCTTGGCTGTGAGTTCCTCCCATCCGTTGCAGTGTCTCATTTGCTGATCATGAAGCACCAAGAGTGTGTGTTCTAAGAGGTCAGTCCTACCAGTTTTGAGAAGTCCTGATACCTGCTGGTCAGCCTCAACTCCCATTAAATTTAACAACAGTAAAGGCTTCTCAGTGCTTCTGCAGTTGGCAAGATGAAACTATAAGTTGGTAATTACAATTAGATAATTAAGCATTAGGTATTATGAAGTATGTTGAAACACCTTTATCTTTCTCTCCCTTTCCCCCCTTGTTGTTGAGACATTTGCAAAAAGCCTAATATTCTACAATTTCTATGTGTGAAATTTTAAGTTCACCTTTTATGCTTCTATTTCCATATTTCCGAAGTGTGTGTTTTCAAAATGTGTGCTTATGTGAATATTAGTTATTAAGACTCCTTTTGGAGGGATTAGAGTCTATTATGCCAGTTAATATAAAATACCAAGCAGTCTTTTGTATGGAAGGCACATCCAAAATCACAGAATGCACTGGGTTAGAAGGGAGGCACAAGGACCATCGAGCCCAACTCCTGGCCCTGCACAGCACCATCCCCAAGAGTCACACCATGTGCCCAAGAACACTGTCCAAATGCTTCTTGAACTCTCTCAGTGTCACTCTTGGTGCTGTAACCACTGCCCTGGGGAGCCTGTTCCAGTGCCCAACCACACTCTGGGTGAAGAACCTTTTTCTGATATCCAAATTAACCTCCTCTGACACAGCTTCAGGTCATTCCTTTAGGTCCTGTCACTGGTCACGACAAAGAGATCAGTGCCTGCCCCTCCTCTTTCCCTCACAAGGAAGTTATGACAGCAGTGAGGTCTCCTCTCAATCTCCTTCAGGCTGAACAGACCAAGTGACCTCAGCCACTCCTCACATGGTTTCTCCTCCAGGCTCTTTATCTTTATTGCTGTCCTTTGGAAGCTCTGTAACAGTTTTACATCTTTCTTACATTGTGGCACTCAAAACTGCCCCCAGACCTCAAGGTGAGGCTGCCCCAGTGCAGAGCAGAGGGGACAATCCCCTCCCTTGCCTGGCTGGCCATGCTGTCCCTGATGGCCCCAGGACAGGCTGGGCCCTCCTGGCTGGTCAGGGCTGGCTAATATTCACCTTACCATCAACCAGGACCCCCAGGTCCTTTTCTATGGCACTGCTTTCCAGCACCTTATTCCCCACTCTGTCCTGAATGTATATTCAGGGTTGCCCCATCCCATGTACAGAACTCATCACTTTCCCCTGATGAACTTCATATGGTTGGTGATTGCCCAGTCTGGTAATTTGTCTCTCTGCAGGGCCTCCCTGCCTTGGAGGGAAATAACAGCTCCTCTCAGTTTTGTATCATTTGTGAACTTGCTTAATATCCCATCCAGGTCTGCATCCAATGTTAGATTTTCTGAAGATTTCTGATGTGCTGGGAAATTATATTTGTGCATTTTGTATGTTAGCATACACATGTATGGGAAAATGTGCATACCTGCTGCATTAAAACTTGCAAATAGAGCTGCCGTAGATACAGTTTTAGAACAGTTTGCCAAGTTTTACTCAACTGAACCATGATTTTTAAATGACAAATATTTGCTTGGAGGCTGACTATGTCTATGCAAAGATTCAATCCTAATTACCACTGCAATATCTGACTTAGGGAGTCATGAAAAATGAAATATATACTGAAAAGTAAGAAGGAAAAAAGTTAGCTTTTACAGTTTTGCCAGGTGAGTACTTAAATAGTTGATTCTAAACTTGCTACAGTAATTTATGATCACAATTACCTGCTACACTGTATATTGAATGATGCTGTTTAGGAAAGAGTTTTATCTGATTGCAAGGAGCACTTAAAAAAGGCACTTTTACATATGACACCATTTGAAGTTGTATCAGGATCTGATCCAAAGCCTACTGAAGGCAAGGGAAAGAGGCCTGTTAACTTTAAGAACTTTGAATTGGACCTGAATGACAGCATTAGATAGATCTTTTTTTCTCGTCTTAAAAGTAATGCAGACTCACCTTTTAAGTTTTGAAGGTTAAATTCTATCCGGATTATCATGAGCTAAGAGCTAAGGATCTTTCGTGTGCCATGAGCTATATGATATTAAACCTCTTCATAACATTAATTCCTCATTGAAAATTCTTCTGTTCTTCAGTGGTCACAGGAAGTTGAGTTAGAAATAGAGTCCATACTCTTTCAGATTCTTTGCCTGCATACATATATTGTAGAAAAGTTCACTTCTTGTCTCAGTCACACCTCTGCTCGGATAAAACAACCCTGTAATTGTATTGCTGTAACCCTAGTCTTTTACCCCATATGGCTCTTATCAGAATTTTTTTCCACGATAGCAAAAATACAGAATGAGCCTCACTTGATTATACCATTGCACCACAATTATCTCCTTGCAGTACAGAAGGCACTGCCAATCACCCCTCTTGGTAGCAACATTTAAAGGTTAGATTTGGAGCACTTAGAATCCAGGGACTGTGTGTCCTCCACCTGCCATAGCACCTGCAGTGAATTGATCATACTTGATTACAATACATGAAATCCCAGCCTGCAATACAGCAGTTATATTGCAAAACTTGTATGTAATCAGGGGAAAAATTCAAGCGTCTTGCTGTGTCACAGTAGAGTTGGAAGGTAGAACAGAAAATATGGGTTGTCTGGAGGTACAGAAGGAAGCTCAGAGGTTATGCTAGGCTGGGGAAATGTCTTTTTCTATGTCTGTCTGAGCAGAAATCCCTAGACAAGCCAACAGCTTGAACCTGTGCAATATTTTCCAAGAAAGGGAGCGTCCAAGGAAAGGCATGATGTGGGGCAGCAATATACCACACCTGCAAAGGAAACCCGTGGTGATATGGTGAGGAGGATGACCAGCGTGGAATGGTTGTAGACTATCAAATATATGCACCATGAGACAGTTCTGTGTTGCAGTGGAGACTTTAGTCCTGCACGAAAAACAGTGAGAAATTAACTGCTGCAGCAGATTGCCTTAAACCTCTTTAAAGACACTGGCAACGTCTGCTTTGACAACAAAATCCTTATTGCCATTTCATCTCCAGGTTTATTCCTCTTCTTGGCACCCCCCACATTAGCATTAGTCAGCAGCAGGGATGGCTCATTAGATTCATGACATGTCCACAGCCTGGCTGTGAGCTGCTTGTGCAGCAGGTGTCCTAGATGTTGGAGTAATTGCTCAAGCACTGCAAAGGTGAGCTAGACATACCACAGGGTATTTGGTCCTGAATGCCATGAGATGCAATTCTTTTTGCTTAGTAACTGCTGAGAGTCTCAGTCTTCAGAAAGCTCAGATGGAGTTTCCTCAAATATGCTCCTGGAGATACACCACAACTCAATTCAGCATCAGGCCAATGGTGCCTTCCTGCATCACCTGGTAAGATATTTCCACTCTTCACCCTCTTAGAGTCCCTTTCTTGTACCTTACCCAGGAAAGTACACAGCTCAGATAAAACAACTGTTTCTCTAGCTGAGAAATTGTGATAATAATAAAATCATATGATTTTCATTCTTTCCTTCAAATAGGGGCCAGAAACTTACTGTATGAGGAATCTGTGGAAAGACTTTTGTGATAATGTGTTTTTTCTGTTCTAAACAAGATCCTCCGTAATGATAATGGCTACAAAATGGACACAAAATACATACATTTTAGTCCATTTAATTCTTGTCTTTTGCAGTTTTGCTCACTGAAATTCCTGGTATTTTGAAATTCCTGTGCTAACTGTAGAAAAATACCTGTCAGATTAAATACAATTAAATGTAAATATAAGCCATAATAATTAAAAAATCTATGTATGCAAACATATGTACAATATTGTTAATTTCAGTTTGCCATTATTTAGAAGGTAATCCTCGACTATATAGCAAAATGCAGACAGTCATACAAAACCCAGTCCAGTAAGTTGCAGGATGAATCCTTCATTATTCTGGGCGTTTGTGTTCACAGAAATTGAAGCTACTAAACATCTCTCAAGACAAGCCCCTTGTTTTCCAACTCCTGTCCCACACAACCTGTAGCCTGGTAAAAGACATCTGAATGACAAAACAGAAGAATGCACGTAAAGCTGGAACCACTAATTGAGAGTCCTATATCACCTGCAACCCAGCTTTGTATCTTGTTAAAGGTCAAAGGGCAGAAGATCTGAAGGCTTTTTTGCAAAGAGTTGCTGGTTGACACAGAAAGAGCTTAGGTGCAGTTAACAAAGTTTGCTCTGAACCTGCACTTTCTGAGAACCCTACATAAATACCGTATATCTGCTTCATCTTGTCAAAAGCTTTGTCAGTGTCAAACTGCACAGGCGGGTGCCAAAATATGTAACCAGTTTTACAAATGAGTAAGGTTAACAGGTATCTCCCCACAGAGCAACAATTTCTCTTTTATAAACCCCACCTGAACTGGCGAGTGCTGCGTGGACACACCGTTTTCAGCCTGCAGCCAGCGTTTCAGCAATAATCCAAAGTGACAGTTTTATGACAGATCTGAGTAACTCGGGATCTTTTTCTTCTTGCTTAAGTAAGATCCACGTACAGGCAATTTACAGATGCTGAACAAAGGAAGATGCTACAAAAAAAATTTACAGATGCTCTCTCCACAAAGAGCAGTGAGGTATAAAGAAATGACCAATCCTTCAAAATGTTAAAGAGATTTAAATCAGAATGCCATTTCCAGGTAAACACTTCTGATCGTTAAAGTACCAGCATAATAAATGTGTTAATGAAAATTGACAAAGTTACCCTTCCTGGGCAGCTAATGACATCTTTACTCACAGAGCTAATACCTCTCCACATTTCAGTCTGCAATCCTTTGCAGAGTGCAGTTAAAGGGATACATATGTTGTTACTATGTTCAGGTCAAGCTCTCCTACTATTAAATGCAAAAGCAATTTTTAAAACAATGATATGGCTGACATACAAGCCCATAAAACCATAAGAATTCCCAGTTAAATCTACAACTGGCCCCTCTGCTCAACTCTGTTGTGTCTAAACAGTTCAGTCCATGGGGACCTATAAAAGAAACTCTGCACAGTAGATGATATTACACGATCCATGTGGTCATTTGTAAATGCTGTAGTACATAAAATACACCAAGGAATTCTGAGGTTTTTGTATTAATATCTTGTTTGGTTTGGTTTTCTCAGTTGCACAGTAATGGATCTCCATAGATTGGATTTTTATTAGATTACTATGCTGTCCTTTTAAGGGGGTGGTCCTCTCTAGAGACTGTGGCAAAACACATTATAGAAGATAATCTAGCATCTTCAGGGATCTGACTGGCAAAGAAGGACAAAGTCCTAATTTGATTCTACATCCTTAGAACACTTTATCTAGGTCTTTGTCAGCTAAACTAAGGATTCCCAATTGTGGCAACAATCTCACTTATGGACTTCTCTAGAATTCTTAAACAAAACAAAAGGTAAAAGTGCATGGTGTTTGCAGCAATTTATCTGCAAAGCTATAAATAAAGCTGAATGCAAGTGTTCAGTTATGCATTTCCTTGTGGAAATATATATTTTTTTTTCCTAAATGGAAATTAGTGTCTGCTTAGATAAAAAATAAATCAATACATTTAAGAGCCCTAGGTCTGAAACTAACATTTGAAGTATTTTGGCAGTTGCACCTTTTCTTTTCCTTTTGACTGAATGTACAGTTTTTTTCACCAGAGAAGAAACTATAGCAAGTGTTAGGTTGTACAGGTTAACAAGTATTACTGTAGAGTTGCACAGCTCCCACTAAAGCCAGTGCCCTGAAGCATGTCCACAGGAGCATTTCAGGTATGAAAACACTCCTTAAGTGACCATGCTTGCAGAGCTAAAAGAAAGTAGTTTTCTCCAGCTGCACACCAACAGAGAATTGCCCTTCTACCTATTAACTTGTTTTTTCAGATGGAGCCAAAGACCTGTACACTCCTTGCCTCATGCTGATGGCTTTTCTTTCTGTGCCTGCAGCTAAAGTTCAGCAGTCCTACGGAGGTAATACAGTTTTGCTTTTTAACTGTTCCTTTTATTTCTGTGATCACAAACATTTTAATTATGCTATAGCAATGCCTGTATTTAAGCATGTAATAGGCATATAATGTTCTCTAGAACAAAAGATTTGAAGTCATATAATGGCATTGCACAGTATGTAGCTCTCACGTTGTTACTCAGATTTGCCATCTAGAAGGTTTTTGTTCCCTGCTCTCTCTGATTCACCCTTTGTGGCACAACAGTAAAGAGGCTTTGAATGCAGTGTGAGGAATAGACAGCCTGGCAGACAAGCAGGGGTCTTTTCCTCCTCAAATACATTTCAGCATGACACAAATGTGAGCTTTGTATTAGCCCTGTAAAGGTTTCACAGCCCCTGATTGCAGGTGCAGGAGGAACATGCCCCAGGACAGAGAAGAGGGCTGAGCAGAGCCCCGTGCACGTGGGGGCTGCATCTGGGACACCCCAGGGAGCTGAGCCTCACCACAGCTCTCCCCCACCCCAGCCCTGCTTTGTACACCCTTCCCTGTCACCACACATGCTGACAGGCAATAGCTGATGATGCAAAATCCAGAGATAGCTTTTCTCTGCTTTTACAACCCTCAGAGACTTATAAGTACATGGAAAAGACTTTACCAGTCAATCACTACTGTTAGTGTTGGGATGCATCAGATGATGTATTTTAACTTTCGTAGCAAATTTGTTGTGTCTGTGATTGCTTAGCTGAATACAAAGTTTTTCTGTGTAGCCACATAGGAAAACTGTGAGATATTGGAACTTTTCCTTATTCAACAGTTCCAGTGGGAAGAGCTATAGTAGAAGCTCACATCTCAGTTTGCTAACAGTTTCAATTAACTCTTTGTATGCTACTGTAAAATAAACAGTTAAGATAAGGGAAGTGAATCTCTGTGAAATAAGATGTTAAAGATTATTTGGTGTGGTTTCTTAGGTTTTAAAGTACTATAGCAATTTTTGCTGTGCATTTTGAAAAGCACATCTTTTAAATTAAAACACACAATTATTTTAGGGTAATACTAGAATGATATTATGCTTTGGTTATTTAATAAAAGTGTTTGAGGCTTTTTTTTTTTTTTTGTTTCTATTTCTGTAGTTATCCACATTTTCTAAGTATTTTGTTTAACATAAATCTGATAAAAAAATCTTCTGTAAAATTTTTCTTTTTTGGCAATGGAGAGCACTCACTGTCTTCTGTAGCATCTCATGGCTGGTGAGTTTTCAAACTCTGCTCCAAGGTGTAAATCCTATTGATGTTATCAAGTGCTTGTTAGAATGGAGTTCTAGGAGCAGGGTCATTAAGAACAACAACGTGATCAGCTGTTGGCAAATATTTTCCCTGAATGATGACCCCTAAACTAAGCTGATATTATTTAATCATGAGCTTAAATTAGTAGTGATTGATGATGCTGCTCTGAAAATGGGAAATGGCAACAAGAGGCAGATCACTAGAAATAGTTGAGAGTCTGAGCGTTTGGCTCAAAACCACTGTCTTTTGCAACTTAATCTGAGCAATGAAATTATATAAATATAGGTTAAATTATTCATTAGTATACAGATTTAACTCAGTCCATACCATAGTGTCTTTGCAGCTCATTATTTAGTGTATCAGTGTTAAAATCTGAGATTTTTGTTCTTTGAGAAAGGACACTTTTCACAAAGAAGGATCATATTTATTAAAAACACACAACTAAACGGGTTTTAAAATAAACTGTTCTATCTTGTCTTTCATATTTTAAAAAAGACAAAAATAGAGTTTCAATGTTAGTTGTAAATGTGGCAAATCCCATTCTGCAATGAATTCAAATCTCTACCTTTCATAAAGGCTACTTAGGGACAAGATAGTTTTAGATCTAAGAAACATGTAAAAAATGACTCATTGTTAATAGGGTGAGCTCTTTGCATTTGGATTAGGGTTAACTGACAGTATCCAGCCACCTTTTATTCTCACATATTCCACCCAAGGAATGCTTTGTGCTGGTCTGAAAAAGAGAGAATTAGGTGTTCCATTTATACTATTGATCTTAATAACCTCATCTCATAAATACCTACTTTATGACATCAATAAAAAGAGAATAGCAGCAACTCCTAACAATAGAAATTGTTACTTTGTAATTCAAGTATTTCATTGAGCATCTCAAAGAGACTCCATAGTGGTGCAGTAGTGAGTGATATTTTATTACCAGTTTTTAAATATGTGCACAGAGAGACCATTTTTTTTTAAACAAGAGAAGATTCTAATTAATTGAGCGCACTATAGCTTCTAGATCCCACAGTTATCAGAGTTCTTCTCTTTCATCTCTTATCCTCCTCCTGTTCTTCATCTCACACATTAAAAAGAGCATATCCCTTTAAGGGCATTGGTGGGTGTAAGACTAATTTTTCAGTGGGATGATTCAGATGAAATGAAACAGAGATCATTTATATGGCAGTCGTACCTCCCTGTTATCCTGCATTAGCTACAGATGGAGTTATCTGCTCTGAGGGGATGGAACAAAGGGTGCTCCAGAGAGATAGATTTATTCTCACCTTCCAGGGACACCCTTCTGCAGCTGGGCCAGACCAGGACTGTCCCTGGAGTTCTCATCCACCAAAAAGCCACCAGCAGGAGGAAGTGCACTGCTGGTCTCCCTCAAAAGCCCTGATACTTTTTAGCTTCCACCTAAGGCAGAAGAAGGAAGAAAAGCAATCATAAGTCATCCTAAGGAAGAGGAACCAGAGCCATCACTACAACCAGCATCTGGGACAGAAGTTTGCAGGCTCATTGTGTAGCCAGTGTCCACATCCACGTGAGAAGGGACAAGTCTTTTAGCACATCTGGTGGAATAGCAGGCTCAGATCAGACCCAGATGTCCCACAGATTACAACGCAGACAGGATGTTGCCAACTACCTGAGGAAAAAATGTGAAACACTGCCTCTTGTTCTTTTAAAAGGTATTTTTCTTACATTACACATTGATTTATCTGTATTTTTATATATAACATTCTTGTAGCATATTCTTCCTGGTGAATCCCATTGGTGTCCTCCCTAAAGACTTGGTATTTTTTGTATCCTGTCAGAAAGTTACGTATTTTTTATGTTTCCCATTGGCCTCATCGGTCCCCATAGATCATCACTTGATAGATTGAAGTAGAATAGAATAGTTCTAGTTGGAAAGGACCTACAAGGATCATTTTGTCCAACTTCTTGATCACTTCAGGGCTGACCAAAAGTTAAATCATCTTATTAAGGGCATCGCCCAAATGCCTCTTAAAATTGGAGACATTAAACATTTGAACATTTGAAGATTATCCAAAAGCACAGGAGTGTCTAATACCTTTTGCAGTATTTTACCCATTATAACTTCTCTTATTTCACAGGGCAATTTATCTTATAGTTCTTTTTCCTGTGAAGAGCTAAAGAGAGAAGGCAAGTCTGTAAGACCTAGAAATATTATCCTTTTAAAATATTTTTCTTCTGTTCAAAATGACAGAACAATGGTGTGGCCCAGAGGGGAAAAATGAAGCCAAATGCTCAATTTTAAACTGCCTTATCCAAAGTCAGTCATTTCTCCCAGACGCAGGAGGCCGTTGTTTAACTGCCTTTGGACTTTGGAACAGCCCTTTGTATTGGTAGCTTTAGAGTGTAAGGCCCCTAAATTTGAGTCTTTGCTTCTCCAAATTCTACCACTATGACATGTCAGCAATTAATTCATCCATTTTAATCAATAGAAATAGCCCTGAGTTTTTGTCTGTTTTGAGACTATTATAATTATTAACAAATGGACTAAAAATATTTTATTTCCAGATCTTTATAAGAAATTGCTCAGTTTTTTATTTCTGTAGCTCTATGAAGCCACTGAGTGCATGAGATGCAATGATGTCATCACACAACAACATCACCCTATTTTTCCTACAGCAGTGATTTAAACACATTTTAAGAAGGTAATCTGGTACCTGGATACGTATCTCAAAATTTGCTTAAACATATTTCTAACTGAAAAACCTTGCCTGACATATTAAGAACTCTCCAACAGGAAATTCAAGAGAACCTAGCACTGAGTTTTCAAGTACTCAGCACCTTCAATGAGTGCCAGATTTTTAATAATGATCAGAATTCCTAATGAAGCACAGATTTTCAGAAGAGCTTGGTTCCTGTTTGTGTCCCAAAATAAACACAATGTGTTGTAGATGGAGCTCTCGGAAAGTCTGTCCATGGTTTTGGGTGATACTTGTTTGCAAGCTGCCTCCCAAGCACTCTTAAAATTGGTGCTGGATGGTTTTAATAGGCCAGAAGAGGTTTGTGAGCTCGATAGCTCTTTAGATTTGCAAATAAATACAAATGGAGATAATTTGTTTTTAACCTGCGGAATGCTTAACGAATCAAATCATTTCCTTTCAGGCATGATAGCAGGACTGAAAGATATAATCATTTGGTGCTTTATGGTTTTCAATTCTGCAGTTAGAAGTCTGTCACAGGCCCACTACTGAACAATAAACTACTTCCTATTTTACCTTCCTGTAAAAGGCAAAAATCCATCAGTACACTCACAAGCAGAGATCCTTTGGGATTAACACTGGCTTTAAAAAATATTTCTATTTGCAAATGTGTATCGTGATTGTCCTTTGAAGACATGGCCCACTGAGAAGAATCAAACAAAAATGTCTTGGCACTTGTGATAAGATTCTAGGACTTGAATTCATCTGGGAGATGGTTGTATGAAATAGAGTTGATTATTATTTTCTGCATTGACATAAAGGTACTGAATCATCAAGACACTTAACTAGATATCTTACTCTAAGCATGTGTCCTCTTTTCAAGAAATAAGTCAGTGGACTCATTTCTACATTTTGAAAGTAAGATTGCATATAAATACTTTACGTTCACACACCTGCTAAGTAGAAAATTACCTACCTGACCTTAGCAGGTGATTTGTAGAGCTAAAGTTGTCTGATTAGTTTTCATGCATGGTCAATGAGAATAACCAGAAAATTAGACAAAAATTTGAGGTGCTGAGGAAAGAGCCACAGGCAACTAGAGGATACCAAGGAACAGGCAGTGCAGTTTTTAGTTTTCTGCTGCTTTCTGAACTAAGAAGGGTGCTCCTTCCTTCCTAGGTTTTTGGGGATTTTTTGGTTTGTTTTTGGGTGTTTGTTTGTTTGTTTGTTTGTGAAAAGATCATGTATCTTTTCACTTGTAATCTGGGGCATGGATAATTCTGGGAGTTAGCACCTAGTGATAGTGACTTGTATGGCAAGGTCTGCCATGAGGTCCCTACAACTCAACATGTTTTCCAAATATGTTTTGACTGAAAGCAGCTAGGTTTAGGGCAGAACCCACTCTCTGGTAACTGTGTGCGTAGCAAATGGATGGGAATTCTCTGGCAAAATGAACACCTTTAAGCTTCACTTCACTGCTTTAAGCTTCATCATCAGCCTTGGAAAAATCTGTAATTCAGTAGTCAACAACAAGGCTTAACAAGAATAATATGGGGGCAGCAAAATCAGAAGTTGATTTTGTTTAAGTCTGCCTATAAAGATGGATTCTGTGATGATAAAACTTCAAATACTTCTTTTTAATAATTTTGACATAATTGACTTGGTCTTAAATATTTTAAAATAATAAAGATCTCTTAAATATCTCAAAATAATTGCTTAAAATGTTGCTTGGAAATATTTTATATTTCTGAGTGGTTACTTATAAACAGAGGCAGATCAGTAATGTTATTTTCTAACTCTAGTAGGAACCCTTCCCCTACAATAACTCATTTGCTTATACATATTACAATTCTGCTAAAATCAGAGAACTCCTGATCCCACAGGATATAGAATATGAAAGATTTATATTTATATAAATAGATTTTTAGAGGAGGGAAAAGGCCTTTCTCAGGTATATAAAGTTCTTTATGCTGTTGTTTTAAGCAATAATTTTGTCTCTGCCTCTGCCTCTGTATTTTTCCATCCATTTATTTACTATATATTACAGTTTCCATAGCATCCAATTATTTCTACTTAAATCAGTAGGTTGGCTAAAGTCTTTAGTAAGCTTCCTAAAAACGCTGTTCTGATTTTTTTTTTTTGAAAAGAAAAGATTTCATGGGCTAAACCTTCTAATTTTTTTTCTTTTATATATCAAGTTATTATTTTATTATTTATTGTATCATGGATTCCTTGGCAGATTTTATTGCTGAACAAGCACTGTCCTCCTGCTATGCTGACCATCCTCGGCATGGTGTGGAGTACTTTTAACACTAATGAAGACATTTAGCACCTGGCAACAAACATCCAGCACTTCACAAGCTGTGATGTATCCCTTGTTAAACACAGATACCTGCCCCATAAATTAAGACTGAAAAGCCATTCTTCCCGACTGACAATCAATCAATGCATGTGTTGTCAAAGTGAACAAGAGGGTCTGATTCTTGAAAGACCCTGAATCTGTCCAGAATAGTTGGAAATTCCATTGTAAAAAATCTATATCCATAATTCACTTACATGTGAAAGTTTTCCACATTTTTGATCTTATTTGCAATTTTTCAGTAGGGTCTAAGGATTTAACATCTCACCTCACAGCAGTATTCACTGAGAATGAAGCACTTGCTTCCTTCAGACACTTTTTAATATTCATTTTTAGGAACTATCCAAAACCTGTGTGAAGCCATGATATAATTCCCGCTGGTTTCCATAGGCTTTCCATCAAGCCCTTATTCCACAGCTGAGTGCTATTTCCTGCTTTTAAGATGTCTCATTATTGTATTAGATTTCCAGTTGGAAGCAGTTGTCACTAAAGTATCTATTCTTTCAAAAGACAGCATGGAGAGATGTTTAGTGGCTTACAAAGATGTGTTCATGGTATTGGGCCAGAGCCTTAGCTGACACAAATCAGTGCAGTTTCATTCTAGTCAGCACAACTGTGGTGATTACAACACCGAGGACTTGGCTTTCAAGATTCTTTCCTCTCCAGATCATATTTATTCACCTAAGATGAAAACAAACAGGGATTTTGTCCTTTAAATAGAAAACTCATAGATCTCATCCATCGAAACAATGAAAGGGAGAGAAGGGGATGAAGGGATGGCCTGCTGAAATACTCTCATGGTTGGCAAAATGTTTTTAGTAGGGAAACAGAGAAATCCCCTCAGCTCTCCTCCATCACCTCTGCCTCTAAGAGCAGTGGAAAATATTCTGGAGAAGGCTAAGACATTCCTTAGCTCATACAAGGTAGTTTTGCTTCCTTGCTGGATGCATTTCTGTAGAAATTAAAATTATGTCCTTAGTTGTCCATCCTGAAAAAAATAGGCAGTTTTGATGTGCAATTGGATCCTTTTCTCTCTGGGCCCCTGATGCTTTTGTTGAAAGGGGATGAAACCTCTAGGGAGCATGACAGCAGAAACTGTTCCAGAAGCAGAGTCAACATACCTATTTTCCCTTGCTGCTGCTTTTTTCCAGCAATAGCAGGGTCATTCACTACTCAAATGTCTGATAACTCTGAATATAACAAAAGGTTTCGTTTCCTTGGGAGTCCAAATAGCCAAGTATGTGGCTGCATGTGCTGTTCTTACTCATAAATGCAAATGCTAACCTATAAATCTTTCCTTTTACAGTACTGTAATAACATTCTATCTATTTAGCCTAGTACAATACAATCACAATAGCTTTTTCATTGTGCTGCATTCATATTAGACTACTATAATGAGATGCTACCACAATACCATGAAATAAAACGATGTTCTTGACGTATTTCCAAAACATTTGAACACTGTTTCCAAATCGACCTTGTGAATAAATTAAATAATAGCTTGCAAAAACGTCCTCTAGCATTTTCAGAATGTATGCAAATGCAAGCTTGAATGTTTACATGTTTCTTACAGTGTCTGGGATTAAACGGCGTATTTGTGCGCATGAGTGTTGTCTCTGGGTGTATTTGTCATTTGTGCTCAGTGGCTTGCACAGAATTCTAGCATGATTTGCCCTTCAAGTTGTCCAATTCTTCCTCCTCTCTCTGATGACCTGCATATTAAACTTCTCTTCTGTACGACTTCAGATTTCAGTGGCCCTTTCCATTTGTCATATGCATTATTGTCACTCAGAAACCTTTCAGTGCTGTTTCTTCAGTACCTACCCTGACATAGTTCTCCTCTGAACCATTCAGTGTCTTTGATTGCAGATTTCTAAAGGGTACCTTCTTCAAAGAATCTATAAACATATGTATAAAAATACATATACATATGCATATGCATATACATATATATACACATAGGATTCTCACATTGGTGGTTCAGAATAGTGAGAGGAGACTAAAAATTGGAATCAAATCCCAGGGATTCATTTTCCAGGAAGATACTTTTGTAATTACTTTTTGGTTTGCCTTTTTTTTAAATTGATTTTAGTGCTAAGATCACAACCAACTGAAAGACTAAAGTTTTGTTTATCTGGGAATGATTATTTTCAGGTTCCCAGTAGCTAGTGTTCTGTTATTGGTAGACCCACAAATTTATTCTCCTGGTGATGTGCCCCTCTCCTTTAGAAATAGCCTACCCATGACATGCCATAGAGTGAAAATGAGCTCGATTTTTACCATCCTCTTTCCCATATCTGTAGATATCATTTATGGATGATCAGAGATGCACAGATTTTGTGCTGTAAGGTGTGGTGTAGGTTTGTGGTTAATAAAGTCCGAGGGATCATTATGACAATAGTGTCTATTGTCCTATATAAAATGGACTGAAGAATTTCATCCAGCCATTTATGCTTCTAACACATAACCTTTGGCTGAGCTGCACCATCATTTTTTAGAAGATATCTGCTGATTGCAATAATTTCTTTTTCAAAAGTGAATCCCCTTAAATGGAAGGATCTCATAGAAAGGCTCAAAAGACTTCCATTGATACACTAGCACATCTCTTTTCAATACTTCCATTGAAGCATCTAATACAAACCTCAATGATTTATCTTTAGTGACTTTATTGTGCCTCACAAAGCCAGTTTAAAGCAATGGATTGTGAATTTCAACCAGTGTGTTCTTCTTTTACACCATAAAAACCCACAGCAGACAGAGACCCAGTTGTCTTTCCCCAAGATACACTAGCATCATTTCTCTGAGTAGCTGTTGGCTGGCAATAACAGGTGGGTTGCTTCTAAATGCTCCTCTTGATAGATGCTATTTTACTTGACCTTTCCAAAGAGGAAATGGTGCATATGTTTATGAGAAACACTCTGACACTGTTTCATGAGAGAACGTGCATTGTTTGTACAATGACAATGGGAAATTTTCCACTAAGCACTTTGCCAAAAAGTAATTATTTTGGTTGGCTGTATGACTTGTTTGCCTGCTTTTCCAACACCGTGGAAATTTTCATCTTCCTGGTGGTCACATGCAGAGCAGAAAATGAAAAATTCTTGTATTATTTTAGAGACTTTACTGTTTGAAACATGTAATAATGCACAGCTAAGGAAGTATTCACACCACACGCATTTAGAGGTGAAAAAAACCCAAACTCTGGCCAAAAGCAGTCATATGATTAAAGCAAAATTGGGTGGTTTTGTATTCTAACTTTGTGTACACTTTCATTTTACACAAAATGAAATCAGCTAGTAAGTAGGTGCCTGTCCTGTCTTGTCTCCTACCAGAGATGCAGATCTATCAGTATGAATGCAAAGCTGAAATCTGGAAACCTTAAGTTAATTTATAATTTACATTATGACCTTGTGCAAATGACTTGTCCACTCTTCTTCAGTTCTAAGAGAAGAATGCTTAAAGCTCATAGAACACATAAAATCAGTGGGATGAAGGCGCTATGTATACCTTTATTCTTGTTGTTCATAATAAGACTGAGGAAAATCCATGGGATTTGGTTGACCTATTATATTTGGAAAAGTGAGTAGCAAACCACCTTTTTTGCAGCAAATGTATCTGCCTGGCTGGACAGCTGCTAAAAATGATCTGCTCTTGGAATGTCATCCTTGAGGCCAGTGGCAACAATTGGTTTGCTTGGACACCTGCTGCCTTTTTCTTCTTCTCCCTGCAGTTTCTGTTTGGGATCCATACCATCCAAAGACAAGTCACTGTTTTTCCTCTGCTTAGGAATTTGTCACGTGCCAATTACAGAAACAATGGACAGTAAGATTAGATTGATTGTATCATGGCGAGAAACGCAGGGTGGAGAAGGTGGGGCTGTGTCTGCAGCAGCAGTAGAGGAGAGATTGTAAGAACGGATCCAGCAGCAAGATAGAGATGTAACAGAGGGGGAGAAAGGCAAAAAAGCATCAGTCCTGCTACTTGGTCCTTGAAGTACGATGGACCACTGTGTGCAAGCAAACAGCCCTGGAGATCAGTGATGCTTGAGTCAACTGCACTGGGCCACCCACACACATGCAAAGCAGAGAGAGGGGCTGCCAGCAGGGAATAGAGGTGCTAATGTATGATATATGGGTTGACAGTGCTAAAGGCAATCATGGTGTGGGCAGCAATTCTGCTCAATTATTGCTCCGTGCCTTGCAACAAGGAGGATCCGCTCCCTGAGAAAGGGAGCACTAATGCAAGAGCTTACTGTCCAGTAAATGCATTCTTGAATGAGTGCCTGTACACCTAAAGAAACAGAGAGCAGCAATTAGCCTCTCATGTTTTGGACCATTTTATTCCTTGCACCAAAACTTCTTTCTCCCAGTAAAATCTCTTTGTCAGAATTTCTTGTCAGACAGGGACAATACTCTTTTTTCATAAAACCAGTCAGGCCTCTGATTTCTGCTTACCCTACAGACCCTGATCTGAGATTAATGTAGACTGTAAGATTCCTTTCAAAGAGCTGGCTTCCCATTTGAAGAAATTATGCCCCCTTATCATTGATCCAGACCAGACTGGTTTTATTAAAAACAGAAGTTACTCCCACAGCATGTGGCGATTATTTAACACTATGCATTTTTCCTGTAAATACCATGAAGAGCTGTTAGCCATCAGTCTGCACATGAAAAATGCTGGAGATCCTGCAAAAAATAATAAAGAGGTTGGTTTTAATGTAATATCTTGAAGTCCTTAAAGTTTGAGAGGATTTTTATATAACAGTTGAAAGGAAACCTATACAATCTCTCTTCTTCCTCCATGTATACTAACATTTATTCACATTACAGTAGCATCTGGCAGTCCCAACTGACTTCAGCACCCCAGTGAGCTAGACATGGCACACACATAATAAAAGACAGTCCTGGGCTCAAAGAATGTAAGAGCAAATCTTTGCTCAGTGAAACTAATGGCAAAACTCCCATAAATCAGTGGGGCTGGGATTCAAACTTACAGCCAAATTAGAGAAGACAGACAAAAAAGGTGGACGGGAAAAACCGAGACCTGCAGAGATCTGAATCTGAGACCTGCACTGAATCATCTATATCAAAACATAGCTGTAACAGAAGAGCAACCATTCCTCAGCAGAAGAACAACCTTTCAAGTATCCTGTCTCTGGCAGGGGCAGTAATGAAAGCATAGGAAAGCATAGGGAAAAAGCAACTATTGAAGAGATCTTTCCTTGGTACATCCTTTCAGTTTCTGTACTGAGATTTGATGCTGTTTGAAAACCCTCAGGTCATTCAGACCGTGATGTTTAAAGTAAAGCCTCTCTGCATGAGTCAAGCCCTCTCTGGACCTGTAATACACCTCTGTCCTCAGCACCTTCCACAGGGGAACTTTGGCTCCCACACTGAGAGGCTGAGCTTAAATGTGCACAAGGTCAGATGGGAATTGGTGAACTAGGCTGGAACTGAACTGCCTGCATTGTAGGAATAATTCTTTCCCTTCATCACAAAGGCATCCTTTCTTTCATCTCAGTTTCCAGAGTAATACTGGCAAATAAGATCCAGCTCTGTTACATGCTTTTAATGGTACAACCCCCTGAATGGGTTAAAAGACTCAATGACTCAGTGCTTTCAAAACCCCAGCACATCTCACATCACCTCTTGTTTACAGATGGGGCTGGGCAAACAGCAATTAACCATTTTACTCCAGATAAAAACAACGTTATCAAACTCTTTGCATCAACACTTTTTGACATTAGCATTATCTTCTTTCCAGCCTTCCAAATACGTAATGAGTTTAATTTCATGGAACACTGTCTCATTGGAAAGCAAACTATCACAGCACATTTTCTTTCCTCCTGTACACAATTCTGATTTTATACTATCCTATGCCACTGTTATTGATTTTAGCTACATGTGTAGGCTACATTGCACTAGAGACTACAAGCAAGTGGAGAAAGGTAATATGGCACAGGAAGCCAAACTTGAAAAAACAGATTCACACAGCAGGTTGGTGATAGGGCCCGGAGTAATTCAAGTATCTCTGAATTATAATCCAGTATTTTGTCCACAAGATACTATTTCTCTTTGTCTTGGTCTTGTCTGCTTTTCTTGGTCTTATACTGAGTGAACAGAGTGAAAGAGATTACTCTTATTGAGATGAAGACTCCACTTTGTCTAGTTGGTGTTTGCTATCCAATGTGTTCCAGCTGGGTTACATTAATGATCGAATATTAGAATCATAGAATGGCTTAGGTTGGAAAGGGCCTTAGTTACCATTTAATTCCAAACCCCGTGCCATGGGCTAGGACAACTTTCACTAGACCAGGTTGCTCAGAGCACCATCCATCCTGGCCTTGAACACTGCCAGGGATACGACACCCACAACATCTCTGGGCAACCCAACCTGTTCCAGTACCTCACCACCCTCACAGTAGAGATTTTCTTCTTAATATCTTAAGTAAACCTATTCTCTTCCAATTTGAAGTCATTCCCCTTTGTTCTGTCACTACATTCCCCTGTAAAAATTTTCTCTCCATCTTTCTTATAGGTTCTGTTGAAGCACTAGAAGCCCACCATTAGGCCACCCCAAAGCCTTTTCCTTTCCAAGGCTCAACAATGCCAATTCTCTAAACCTTTTCTCCTAGAAGAGGTGCTTCATCTCTCTAATCAGGTTGGTGGCCTCCTCTGGACTCTCTCCAAAAGGCCCCTGTGTCTTCTATGCTGGGGATCTATAGCTGGATGCAGTACTCCAGGTGGGTTAGGTGGATATTCCAGGCAGTATTATCTCAGAGTATATTTTGTTCCCATCCCCTCAAGCACAAACAATGCTTATGTTGTAAATAGATCAGGCTTTACTAAGATCTGGAGCTGCCTCTTTGAAGCCCAGGAAGAAGAGACTAGGTATCAGTTTTGATATTTTAGGATTACGGTATCTT
>WAAE01017688.1:341026-435378 GCA_013400495.1 Nicator chloris | reverse complement strand
AGTTGGGGGTCCCTGTGGAAAGGATGGTCTCCTAGCTGGGGCTGAGGCAGGAGCTGCTCATTTTCCTCTTGGAGTTGAGGAAGCGATGGGATCTGGCCGTGGCACGGCTGCCACGCTGAGCAGAGCTCCGGGATATGCAGGTGGGGCAGGAGGAAAGGGCTTTTCCGGGGAAGGCTCTGCACTGTGGGGTGCAGGGTCTCCTTATGGCAAGGACAGAGGGTCAGCTGTAGCCATGGCTGGTGCAGGTGGGGTTGGGAGGTTGGTAGGAGATGAATGGGATTCGGTCTGTGGTAAAGGAGGTGTGGGAGGTGCTGGTGGACCAGGTGGTGAATATGGGCTGGATGCACATCTTGGCAGATCTTTGAGAGGTGAAACTGGAAAGGCCACTACCAGTGATGTCAGAGGGCCAGGGAACAAAGGTTCAGCTGGTGACAGAGGGTCCCTGTCAGGTCCAGGAGGAGCCAAGGGAGAGGGCAGAGACCTTGGACAGTTAGGCTCCCCTTATGGCACAAATTCTGCCTTTGGAGGGGCAGGAAGTAAATCCCACGACAGATCTGTTGAATACAGGAGTAGCTCAGGTGGGTTTGGTCAAGGTCCACTGAGTTATGGCCAGATGTCAGGTCCTTTAGGTGGACCTCTTTCAGCAAACCAGAGAAACCAGGAACTTGACCTGGATCTTAAAGCAAATGATTCCCTGAACAACACGGAAAGCACAGGACAAAAGAGACGGAGTATCCTGCATGATCTCAAAGGTACGTGGTTAACTGGTGACTCCTGGACTTTGCATTTTGATACTCACATTGCTAATCCTGCAAAAAATGGGATGTTATGGTTTAGATAAACACAACTGTGTGTAGAAATTTGG
The DNA here is from genome assembly GCA_013400495.1 of Nicator chloris. Lineage (NCBI taxonomy): Eukaryota > Metazoa > Chordata > Aves > Passeriformes > Pycnonotidae > Nicator > Nicator chloris. The sequence goes on along the minus strand of WAAE01017688.1, from coordinate 434,513 downwards.
TTGTCCCATGATCTGTTCCTAATTCTCCCACTGTGATTGGCTGTTTGATCTTACACAGTTTGCTCTGATCAAAACGCCTTAAAGGTCTAAATTATTTTCTTTGTCTAAATTATCTAAACCAGGTCTCATCTCTTTATTTGTGTTTCACATATCATGGGACAGACCAGTTCACAAATCCAAAAGGTTCAAGGCATATCATCATGTTTCTTTGATACTGTTCCAATTCAAAACTGAAGGTTTCACTTTAGTTTTCAAACTCCTACAGCAAAGAACTGTGTTTTCCAAATTCTGGGAACAATTCTGTGCCTGCTTATATGGGATTATATAATGTAAAGAGCTCTTTTCTCTTGTAACATCAGGAATAATAAGGTCTTGCATAGAGTAAGAGGAGAATAATGTGTTTGCAGCTATTTAAGTAAGACCTATGGTTCCACCAGCAAGATGATGATGTGAAAGTTGCAGGAATAAGAAATTTCACGTGTATAATCAGAGGGGAATATTCACCTAATCATATTGTTCACAAGTCAGGAATTATCATTGTTAAACCATAAATATAAACAAGGAAGTAAAATCATCAAAACTGGGGTTCATGGGAAAGGAGAGGGGTATATATTAGAAGATGATGATGGCGATGGAGAACTTGGGAAGGGAAAGAGGAATACAGGACTGGAGAACAGTGTGCCTGGGGCTGTTTAGGGGGATGTGCTGGGCAGCCCCGTGTGTGGTCAGTGCAGAGGAAGAGGAGGATGAAGCAGTATATCCACATCTTGGAGCAGCCCAGTTTTTCCCACTGGCTGTAGGGAGTGCCAAGACAATTAGCATAGACATAAAGTAGCAAATCCACAGCTGGATAATGTGACTTGTGAGGAGTCCATTGCCCATGCAGTGGATGTTGGGATACAGTTGATGTTGGGATGGCTGCGTGTCCCTCAGGGCACTGAGTGTACCCCGCTGGCCCACAGCGAGGTGACACGAAAACCTCCCCTGACCAGAGGACGCTTTTTTTTTTAAAGCTCTTTTTCCCTCCCGTGCACGTGCATTTTCAGCTCTAGGTATCCCTCTGTAACACAGACTTAGCTTCTTTCCCTTCCTTTGTGCCCCTTCAGTCCCGCGCTGTTACCTCAACAAGCAGCTGGCAACCGTGCGAGTGCTGAAGGGGGACCCAGCTGAGCTGTCCTGCACTGTCAGCAAGGACAATGTGACAGGAACCTGGTTTAAGGATGGCCTAAAGGTGGGTTCCTTGAGCTTGCTGTTGGCTTTGGGTAGCAATGCTCTGCTCTCTGGCTCTAATTCCTAAGGGTGGTGCCAAGCTGTCCTTCACCCTGACAGCCACCTGCAGTCTGAGTGGGGCCCTGGAAGGGTTCACAGAATCCCTTTGTTGGATTTGTTTGGGTTGGAAAGGACCTTAAGGATCATCCAGTCCCACCTCCTGCCCTGGGCAGAGATACCTTCCACTAGACCCAAGCCTTGTCCAACCTGGCGTTGGACACTTCCAGGGATGGGGCAGCCACAGCTGCTCTGGGCAACAGAATACCAGAATATTGTCATTAAACATGCATGACATTCATAAGTCTTTTCAACTGCATTTCAAACTGTAGTCTGTCAGTCTCAGTTTGGATTGCATTTTTTCCTTTTTTTTTTAAAAAGGATAGGTCTCTGTCCTTTACTTTGTAGTTAACAAGCATGGATGGAGTCGTCTTTGAAAAGAAAGGTCTTGTCCACAAATTGATCATTAACAAAGCTGAGGATATTCATGCTGGGAAATACAGGTTTGAAGGTGGAGATGTAAAAACTGAAGCTTCAATTTTTGTTGAAGGTGAGTCTACTCAAACCACCAAGGCAGCATGAGACGGGCTTTAAATGTAATATATTTACTCAGAGACATGTCATTGGTTATTGAGATAACTTAATTATAAATAATTACAAGATAAATGGGAAACGCTTTTTGTACAGATCTTTTCATTTTGCATTTGCAAATATACCTAGGGACCCTTCTGTAAGCAACTCAAAGATTTTGGGGTGCACAAAACACTTTATCAGGGCAGATTCTTCATACTTGTGTTTAGTGTGTTGCCTTGGAGAAATTTTCTCTAGTGAAAGGACAGTGTGATACCACAAAACTTTGTGATAATTATTCTGTAGCAATGTAGAGCTAAAGGTTCAGACCCAGTGTTGTGAGCTTCTAAGCATTACTGGCAGCACCATGAGGGGATCCCTTCCCTCCAAGGTGAGCCTTATCCTCCTTGAACTGTGGTTTCTGATGACCTTGTATCACCTGCTTAGATCCTCCCCAGGTGGACAAAGTCCTCCTCAAGAACTTGAGCAGTGTCCCCATAGTGGCCAAGGCTGGGGAGGGGGTGAAGCTGCGGATCCCATTCGAGGGTCGGGGGCCCATCAGGGCAGCGTGGCTGAAGGACAGGATGGAGCTGGGGGATGACACCAGGATCCGTGTGGACAAGACAGACACCTGCACCACGCTGTCCATCTCCAGCTGTGACAGGAGGGACTGTGGGGATTACAAAGTCAGGCTCAAGAACGACAGTGGTGTCCTGGAGATCAACCTAAAGCTCGTGGTGATAGGTAAGATCCTGTAACATTCACTGTGTTTGTGAAAAGTATTGGCTTTCACTGTAAAGCTTAGGCAGGGATCCATTGACACTGGTGGCAACCTTATTTGGAGTGACTGGGTATTTCAAGAGGAACAGGACTCTGTATGTTGCCCCAAAATCAGGGTACAAGGAAAGATTGCTGTACATGCCTCTTGCCCTTTCGTACAAGGGAACACAAACCTGTTTTGGATTTTCATGGCCTAAGCAGCTGAGTTTTGAATGTTCAGACACTGTGGGAGATGTGACTGTACACAACACGCAAATCTGAAATAGGATATCAAGGTCCAATTCAGCCCTCCCATAAATGTCTGGGCTCCTTTGGGAGACAAGAAATGATGTTTTGCCTGTATTAGCAAGCTGAACTGGTGCAATGCTTATGAAAACAGCTGACCCAGGGAGAGCAAGGGCCTGGCTTTCCATTTTCTCCATCAAAAGTTAGAAGAGTGCAAGTTTGGAAGAGGCAATTCAAGTGCCCACAGCCCTCATCCTACAACTGTGCCTGCATTTCATTAGAAACAGTCTCCCAGCTGGTGGGCAACAGACAGTGTCTGCTCCAAACCCAGGAGCAGGTCTGGTTCTGGAGCCAGCTGTTTCTCTGTTCATCTTCCCAGACAAGCCACAGCCCCCTGCAGGACCCATCAAAATTGTAGAAAACTCCGCCAACAACATCACAATCCAGTGGAAGCCCCCAAAGGACGATGGGGGCAAACCAGTGCAAAGGTACCTCGTGGAGAGGCAGCAGGTGGGCAGGAACGACTGGGAGGCACTGGGAGAAACCCCCAGGAGCTGCACCAGCTTCACAACGAGCAGAGTGGAGGAAGAGATGAGCTACCACTTCAGGGTGAGGGCCATGAATGCCGAGGGAGTGAGCGATGCGCTGGAGTCAGGGGAAGTGAAGGCTGCTGGTGCAGGTGAGAGAACTTCTCATAATTCATAATTCAAATTGGGGAATTCATTATCAAAGGTGACATCAAAGGAAATTCAGTGCATTGTGGATGTTGCTACAGATCTCAACTTCAGTCTTCACACAAAGCTGTGGAGGTTGCCCAGCAAGAGCAGCAGTTTGCTGCGGGCTCTGCTGATGCTGGGTGAGATGTAAATCCATGCTCCATTCTGGATTGGAAAGGAAGTTTTGTGGGGCAAATGCAAAGTGCATCAAGATCAAAGTGTGGCTGCAAAGGGAACATGTGAGGCCTTTTCTTAACTCCACAGGCAAAGGAGTGTCTCTGTATGTGCAGCACTTCTTAGCATGACCACTCCATTCCCCTCATCTCCAAACAACTGAATATTGTCTTTGTCCTTCATGGAGTTTAAATACTAGAACGGGTTTGCCATGAGCACAAATGCAGTACTAGAGAGAGCAATGTTCAGTTCCAGTTATCTTCTTTCTCAGTTCTCATTCCCATGATTCTGTATCTTGAACACTTCAGCAGAGGGCAAAGAAGATCCATTTTGCTACCAGTTCCTGTTGAAAGCAGGAATGATGTTGACTAGTCATATCATGTAACAATGACACACCCCACTGGCAGAGGAACTGTCAGGCCTGATGACTGCAGGTCTTTTGTGAAATCCAAACTCAGGAACAGAGTCCACGCCGGATCCAGTTTGTGTGGGGAACAGGATCCACAGCTTCAGGTCTCAGCCAGGTTTTCAAAGCACATCCATAGGAATACCTGGGGTAATCTGGAAGAAGAAATTACACACAACACCATTTTATCTTGCAATAAAAACATACCTGCTAATAATGAAGCTCTCATCTCTTTGTAGCTTCCCCTGGTGCCCCAGATGCCCCTGAGATCATCAGTGCCAGCAGGGACACCATCACCATATCCTGGAAAGCTCCTTCTAAAACCGGCGCTTCCCAAATTATGGGATACATTGTTCAGAAACGCAAGAAGGGCACTGTGACCTGGCTGCCAGTCACCAACGTGCCTGTCAAAGGTGAGTATTCTGACTCCTGGAACAGCCTGGTGGATTTGAAAAGGCAAAAATGTCAGCTGGGTTTAGGAGCTGCTTAGGATCTTACATCTTTCACATCAAGGTGGTGATGGGGGGCCTTGGAGGTCTTTTCCAACGAAATGATTCTGGGATTCTGTGGTTCAAGGGCTGTTTGATTTTGAAAGGAATATAATGAACACATCCCAGAAGACCACATGCACTTGGCTAGGGAATGTCAGGTGAATCAGTTACAGCTTTGATGGCTTCTGAGAATTTTTCAGTCCATAATTCTGCCTGGAGTAAGGCACGACTTTGTTGTGTCACCTTTCCTGATGGGGAACAGCTCCCCTGAGGCAACACACTCCTCTCCTCTCTGCAGACAAGAAGCTGAAGGTGACCAGCCTCAAAAAGGGTGTGCAGTACGAGTTCCGCGTGGCAGCTGTCAATGCTGCTGGCACAGGACAGCCCAGTGACCCCTCAGAGCCCACCTTTGCCCAGGACCCCACCAGTAAGTGCCCTGCGCTCTGCTTTTGGGGTATTCGTGGAGAGGAGATGCTCTTAAATCCTCTGTAAAAGTGTGTGGAGACCAGGATCAGTAATCGGGGAATGTTTCATGGCTGAGAATCAGCTGGATGAAGGACTGGAAGGATTTCCTGTAGGATGTCCAAGTCAAGATTTGGCAGATCCCAGTGTGGGGTATTGTGCAGTGTGGAGTTACTCTCAGGATGGGCCAGAGTGTTTTGGAATGTTGTGGATTTACTGCAGGGCTGGTAGAGGCAAGGACCCAGATCCAGCTCTGAAGAACTGGGACAAGGTGGGACAGCAGGGTGGAAATCCAGTTGGGGATTCTTGCACTGCAAGAATGTTGGGGAATCTCAGGCAGTGACTGAAAAGAGGGAAGAGAAATCCTAGAAAAATAGTATAAATAAAATTTCTCCTTCCAGAATCTCCAGGCCAAGTGCAGGACCTTAAAGTGAGCAGCAGTGACAGCACCAGTGTCACCTTGACATGGAACAAACCTGAAGTACAAGATGGGAATGATGTGAAAGGCTACGAGGTGGAGATGAAGCCCTGTCACAGCCTCAGCTGGACCAAGTGCTTCACTCTCCCTGCACAGAGCACCTCGTGCAGGGTCCAGGGCCTGCAGGCCGGGGAGAAGCTGCTCCTGCGTGTGAGGGCCCTCAGCGACGGCGGCCCTGGGGAGGCCTCCGAGCTCGAGGCTTGTGCTGGAGCTGCTCCCGTGGGTGAGTCAGGGGCTCTGTCCCTGGGAATGGAGCACTCCCAGCAGCAGGAGCAGCCAGGGCTGTGGGATGCTGCGAGGAGCTGCTCCCAGGCCCAGCCTAACACAGGGGCAGCTATTGCGATTCGTTCTCTCGATGGTTAGATGATACACTTCAGGAGACGGGGGTTGCTCATGGAACACGTGCTTTATTCTCAGGGGTCATGGGTGCCAGCGTTTGCCATCAGTTGCTAGCCCAACTGCTGGCGTGGTTCCAAGAGAGTTCCAAGAGGGTTCCAAGAGAGTTCCAAGAGAGCGAATTTCCTGTTACAGTCTATTTTATCCTATTCTGTGTTCAATATTCTATTTACAGTAACTAACTGGTGTGAGACACAAATCCTATAGAATTTACATACAGCCTATGAGAACTACTAGATTTGAATAAGGCACTACCTTCTTATGCTAATTTCTATAATCCCTTCTTCCTGCTATCCTGCAGACCCCTTTTCTGCCTGGTCACTGGTATTGCTTAACATCCTGTCCCTGGACTGGCATCCCTTCCCATATCAAAAGTGACCGACATTTCTATCTCATTCACTGGCCCAATGTTCTCTGAACCTCCTGCTAAACAATCATATTTATAAGGTTTCCCTGTGTCACCTTCCCCAACAGGCAGCACTGCTCCTCCTCGCCTCGGGGTTATCTGCTCCCTTCAGATGGACAGTCTCAGTATTAACTGATACTGGATACGCAGAGCACAGTGCTCAGCTCATTTAGAGACTCTTTTTGATAAAACAACCCTCAGAACTCCATTTTCTCCTTGGACCTTCATTTTGCCCCCTGTGCAGGGCCACACCACAGTCACTAGACAGAACCCGTATGTGCCTTACCCCTGCTTGCGCTCTTCCAAGGGAAGAATTGAGCTTTCACTCAATTTTTAGACCGTCTTCTGAAATGAAACATTTTCTTTTGTTCTCTTAAATCACAATTTTTATGCTGTTTTTGGATACTTTATTTTACTTTGTAATAGTTTGGTTTGAAAGTTTTCACCATTTTCACTTTTCCATCTTTATTTAGAATCTGCAGCTCTTTTTTCTCCAGCTCTTTGGAAACATTGCAGAATTACAGACATAGGAGATAATCCTATGAGGGTTTCATCTTCCTTAACTTGGATCCTAAGTGAAAATGTCTACTTTGGCATATGCCTGGAGACCCCATTTATCAATTAAAAAAAAAATAAAATAAATCAATCTAATTTAGGTGTTCAGTTCCATACTGAAAATACTAAATACAATTTGGCTCTACTGTATTGGGTATTCTTAGAGAAATACTAAATGCTGTAGTATATTGATAAAAAACGAAAAGAAAATATTTTAAATGCTAAAAAATACTATTTTAGATAAACTCTGGCAGCTTTCCAGTGGATGTTCTGTGCTCTGTATTGCATGTATAAGTGTCCATTGGAAGTTCCTTTTTCCAGACACCATTTAAACACAAAAGATGATCCCTGTGATGGGATAAAGTGTGGCGAAGAGCCAGTTTCTCTGTGACTGAAACATCACATGAATACAGAGATTGTTATGAATGTATTTTTACATCATTTTCCCTTGTTTAGTCATAGTGATAAATAAATAGTAATGAAATTTGAAAGGTGTAAAGTCTAGGACTGAGTCAGGGAGATTTTTCCCACCGTGAATTCCTCACCAGCCTCACCCAGCTGGGAGAGGCACCAGGGCATGGAACACCATGATTGTCACCAGTGACTGCACCAATATCCACCTTTTGGGAGTAATCTTTGTATTTTCCAGTCTCTCCCAGGTTACTGATAGATGGCACAGTGAAAAGCTTCCTGGTTATAAAAGCAGGGAATCCCATCCAGGTGAAGATTCCCTTTGAGGTGGGTATTCAGGGCTTTGGAGGAATTCCCTGCCTGGTTTTATGATGCACTCAATAGCAGACAGGAAAATTGAGCCACTGTTTTTATATCATGGAATTTTGTCTACAAATCACTGGGCAAATAATTTGGCCTGCCTGTGCTGTGTAGACTTTCGGGGTGAGGAAAACACGAGCCAGAATTGAGCTGTCAGTCTTTGAATTGGTCTTCCCTGACATTGTGGTCATTCCTTAACCTCTGCAAACAAGGCTCCATGCTGTCCACCTGGCCTTATCAATGTTATCATCATCTGGTACTGCTCTGTCAGACTTCCCAAATCAGTGATTTCCCTGGGACTCCCTCAGAAGGCCTTGGGGCAGCATTTCCAGCAACACTTTCCCTGTGCTTGTCTCACCAAGCAGCAGCACTTGAGCTCTGTGACTTGAGAACTTGGCAGGCACTGACAGAAATCTCAGTGCTTTGGTGTAAGCTTGGAACAACACAGGCTTTTCCTCATGGAAGGTGTGGTCAGGCTTTGGAAGGGGCTGCCCAGGGAGGTTTGGAGTCTCCATCCTTGGAGGTATCCAAGGAATGCCTATGTGTGGCACTCAGTGCTTTTAAGGTGGGAATGGGGCACAGGTTGGACTCCATGGTCTTGGAGGTCCTTTCCAGCCTTAATGATTCCATGATCTGGTATATCTGGGATACCAGAGGAGGGTGATGAAGTGTCTGTGTTTGCTGGCCTTTCTCCTAATCTCTGAGAGAAGAGACCAAAGATGGTACAATGGAAACAAAGACTTAGAGGATGTTTTTTCTTTCCAAAACCAACCAAGATCTTTTTTTAAAAGCAGAAAATATTAACGCTTGAAGTTATCTGTCCTTGATCCGGCATAGCTTGTTTGACACAGTTCTGAACATTTTACTGTGATAACATCCTTAAAGGACAAAAAGGAAAAAAAAAAGTATAGAAACTGTAGAGCAGATCAGGGCTATCCATTGTGGATCCATATTTCTAAACATTACTATGTAGTGGAGGTGCATATTTGGGGTAAGATAATGAAACTAAAGATATAAGAGACACAGTCTGGAAGTGAAACAAATGGCTGTGACTTGTTGTTTCCAGGGATCTCCCGAGCCGGTGGTGACCTGGTTAAAGGATGGGCTCCCCCTTCCCAGCCGAGCTGCCGTGAGCACTGAGGATGGAATCACCCAGCTGCTGCTCAGGGCAGCCGAGTTCAGTGACAGCGGCACCTACACTGTGGAGCTTGGGGATGGGCTGGGGAAAAGGGAAACCTTCAGCTTCCAGGTTCAGATTACAGGTAACTCACTGCCATCGATCCAAATCTACCAGCAACTCCCAGTCAATCCAGGCTGGGACATGAAGGGACTGAGAGCAGCCCTGGGAGAAGGACTGGGGGGTGCTGGTGGGTGAGAACTGGTCATACCCTGGGCTGATCCCCCAGAATGGGCAGCAGGGGAGGGGAGTATTCTGCCCCCTCAGGTGACACCCCACCTGCACAACTGCCTCAAGCCCTGGCGGTCCCCAGCAACAGAATGATGTTGAGCTGCTGGAGCAATTTCAGGGGAGGCCATGGAGATGCTCTAAGGGCTAAAGCCCCTCTGCTCTGGAGCCAAGCTGGGAGAACTGGGGGTGTTCACCTGAAGAAGAGAAGGCTCTGGGGAGAACCTTAGAACCCCTTCCAGTGCCTAGAGGGGCTCCAAGGGAGCTGGAGAGTGACTTGGGACTAGAGCTTGGAGGGACAGGACAACAGAGAATGGCTTCCCACTGCCAGAGGGCAGGGTTAGATGAGATATTGGGAAGGAATTCCTCCCTTTGAGAGTGGCAGACTTTGCCCAGAGAAGCTCTGGCTGCCCCATCCCTGGCAGTGTCCAAGGCCAGGCAGGGCAGGGCTTGGAGCAAGCCTGCTGGGATAGTGGAAGGTATCCCTGCCCATGGCAGGAGGTGGGACTGGATGAGTTTTAAGGTCCCTTCCCACCCAAACCAGTCCGGGATTCCATGATTTACTGTGAATAGGCAGAAAGCCTCAAACTGAGTTTGTCAGGGTGAGCTCTGATGCAGTTTGGCACAGGGAGAACCAGGGTACAGTTTTCTATGAGATTGTCTAGGCACTTTGTGAGCTCACTTTTCTGCAGGACAGAGCAATCCACTGACTAAAACTATCCTTCCAGAGTGAATGAGGGAGGTCAGCACAGGCTGTGGGACACTGAGCACAGCTCTCCAAGCTGTGACCCCAGGAGGGGAAGCAGCTCAGCTGTACCACCCTCCTCTCCCCACTCAGCAAGTGCAGATGTTGTGCAGCAGCAGCTCAGTTCATAGCAAATGCATTTGTGTGCCTGGAAAAGGAATGGAATTTTGTCCCTTCCAGTGACCAGGATGATCACTGAGCTGCAGACGTGCAACAGACTCCAGGTTTTTAGGGTTCTGCGCCACTGTCCCTCCAGCTGTGACATTTTGTGTCCCCCCTGGCAGATATCCCTCAGCCCCCTGGAGCCATCCGGCTGGAGGAGAATGTGCCCAACACAGTGACAGTGACCTGGGACCCCTCAGCATCTGAGCAGTGGGAGAAGAACTTGTATTACACCGTCCTGAAACGGGAATCCCAGAAGGGTCTGTGGCATGTGCTGGGGGACCTGATCTACAACAACAAGTTCACCTTCATCAGGGTGGTCCCAGGCAGGGATTATTACTTCAGGGTTGTGGCAAAAAATGACTTGGGAGCCAGTGATCCATCAGAGACTGTGCAGCCCTGGAGGACCTGGAAAAAAAAGGGTAAAACATTTCCAAGTATTTCTCTGTGTTGTGTTTTGTTTCTTTCATTGCTTCTAACACCCACCCTCAAATGGGTCTCTCCTCCTCGGAATATTCAGTTGCCCAGAACAGGAATGCACAGAAATGCCCTGAGGAATTCCAGCTAGGCAGGGAAGGATTGTCCTTTCTGTAGGGACATTATGCAGACCGACCCTTCATTCCCAGCCATTATGACATGCTATTTGCCCCAAAATTACTTCCCAGCAAAATCTAAGGCTTTAGTGTTGTAGAAACCAAAATTTCTGACTTCAGAGTTAAATGTTGGGTAAATCTGAGGAGCAGCAGAGGTTACAATCCGTAGGTGCATGGGATCTCTGATAATTTGCAGAATTCCAGACACTGCACAAACAAACCCCTGCAAACCCTGCAGTGCTGGGAGCAGTATCTGAGTGTGTGTTTGGTGCTATTTTTCACAGCTGAATTTCGAGTGAAAGCACAGAAATACAGGGGAGTTAACCAGAACCAGCCCCCGAGGTTCCTGGTGCCACTTAAATGCCACGTTGTGGTGACAGGCAGCGAGTGTCACATGAGCTGCGCCGTTGGAGGCCACCCCCCGCCAAAAATCACATGGTACAAGGACGGCAGAGACCTCTCCAGAGATCCCAACTACTTCTGCACCAACGACTTCGGAGTCTGCTCCCTGGTTGTGCTGGGGGTCACCAAGCAGGATGAGGGGGAGTACATGGTGGAAGCCAGCAATGAAGTGGGGCGTGCCTTCAGCAAAGCCTTCCTTGCCATCAAAGGTAACTCTGCAGTGCTGCTTCCCTGGTGGATCCAGGGGTGTCACTGCTGCCCAGGGCCTCAAAAATGCTCTCCAGCCAGCTCCTGCTGAAAAAGCAATGGGCTTTTTGGGCTGTTTTACTGAATTCCTAATCATGGTACTCGTGGTCAAGTACCAAAGAGAACCAGAAATAAAAAGGCAGATGGGAAAAACCATTTGATTTCTACAGGAGCCAGAAGTTTTGGATTAGCTTGAGCATTTTTTTTTTAGAAAGAACAGTCCCATTTTCATTAGGTAGGATAATGCCAAGGTTAGATTTTTCTCCAGTGCAGGAGCTGCAGAATAAGACCCTGGCAAATGTGCTAGGTGAGGGGAGCACTGAGAGAACAGTTGATGTTTGGCCAAAGCCAACACAAAGGGAGGAGAGAGACATGGTCAGAGGCATTGGGATCCTGATGTGGATGGAAGGGCAGTGGGATTGGCTGGGGATAGGCTCTTGGATATACTTACAGATAAATATTGTTGGTGACTGTTATAAGTTTGTGGCGATAAAAAACCAAAGTCCTTGCAAATTAAAATAATTTAATTTATTAAAGCAAGCGAACCAGGGTCTCCGCTCCTGTCAACGGCTGCACCTTCCCTCAAATTCCCACAGTTTTTATAGTCTTTCAGCTCCGATGAAAACGTCATCCTTGTTGTTCTCTGCGTTTCCGAAACTCCTTGTTAGGTGGTCGATTTCCTGCTTTCTTTGGTGGTCATGAGAAAACAGATGTTCTTCTTCAGTCCTTGATCTCTAACCTGCGAACTAACTCTATACTTGGTTAATATACTAATTGCATTCCAAGCTCCATATTTGGATAATAATAATGAGTACACAAAGCTAATATAATGGGTACACAAAGTTAAACTTAAGCCAGGTATGCTACTTAACAAAATATCAGTTCTACTTTTTTTAGGCTTCCTTATCTCTAACAGGATATGTTGTGTCCTTGATGGGTTCTACTTTCTCAAACTTAAAACATCTTATTATTCCACTTAACCCCTTATTCCTCGTTTTATGAACAAATCTTTTATAAACTTATCACAGTGACTATACCCAGTAAAATATCCTTTACTTGGAGTCAAACATTTTTCTTTAAATGCAAAATACGTCGCTGGGATTACAGGAGTGGAAAAATGGGTCAGTTAAACCCCTATGACCCTCTTGCAGACTTTTAGGCCTTGTAACATTTCATCTCCCCCTCCCAGGGAGCCTTTCAGACTATTTCTGATCTCCCTTGCTACAACCCTGAGCTGCTTTTCTCTTACTCTCACTTTCAGACTCCTCCCTGTAACTTGGCCCTGTTGAGAACATCCCTGCATGGCTCTCAGAAGCTTTTGGTGAGGACTCCTCCATATGAAGGCTGTGAATTTATTGTCAGATGTTCTTCAGAGTGTGAGGGCGTTATTTTTCAGATCTAGTAATTGCACTTTGAACATGATGCTGCATTATCATCCATACTAGGGGAAAAAAGCTTTAAGAGCACTGGTTTTTTTGTTGGTTTTTTTTTTTTTTAATGATCAGGCTTTCCATGAGAACTTTAAAACACAGCTTAGAAGCTTCAGGAACACAGAAGCTGAGAGGAAAAATAATTGGCCAAATGATACTTTCCATGGAGAGCACAGCGGGGGAGAGACCATCCTGCCACACCACTCACCCGCAACAAGGACATTTCGGGACATCAGGGATCTCTGGTCCTTTCACTTATGCCTTTTCAAGCCAAAGCAATCACTTTGGATTCCATGTGATTCTCTGCAGGTTTGCCAAATCTGGCAGAAGCAGTTCTGCATGTGTTCTACTACCAGTAGCAGCTAAGTAGATGATCTTCCCTAACCCCTAAGTTAAAAAGAGCATCTTCCTGCTCATTTTGTCTGTGCAGGAGATGAAATCTCAGACCAGCCTGGCATGGGGTCGGTGAAACTCCCAGTGCAAATGCACTGGTGGGAAGGACTGGAAGTCTACAACCAGTGTGTGAGCATGTGCCGTACAAAGGCTGTGCCAGTCCTGAACCACCCCCAGCATCACCTGTGCATCACAGCTGCCCCTGATCATGGCAGTGCTGGGAGCCTTTTGCCTTGTGCAGAAAGAGGTGAAAAATCCTTCCTGTCTGACCAGAAATACGAGGGACCCGCAGGGACCTCCTGCCATGGCCAGGGGTTCCTATCCCTGGGCCTGGGCAGCAAAATGTTCTGGTGGCTGTAGGACGGTGTCACAGCCAGAAGCACCAAGGGTACTTTGTGATAGGAGAGAGCAGAGCTAAACACAGCTGTGGGGCTGGAATGTTCCTTGGGATTACATTTTGCACAATGCTGTACAGATGTAGCAGCAGTAGATAATGAAATTAAACCACAATAAAGTGAAATCTACCCCGAGTCCATGTTTATTCTGGAGAAGGAATCCTAGTCAGTTCCTGGATCCCCGTCTGCCGCAGTTTCACAGCTGATTGCTGCACATGGTCATCATCCCTCATGGAATTGCTCCAGCAGCTCCTCATGCGGGGCTGGAGGCAGGGGGATCTCACCTGCAGGACTGATTTGCTTCTTGACTGATAAACACAAGAGGCAAGTCCTGCTGAGATGTCTGCACCAATTCCGGCAAATCCTCTGCTGCTGCTTTACTAAGAGCTTCCATCGCAGCCAAAGGAGGATCCCCTGCCGGGAATCACCTCTAGGGTGGAAGAGCCGACGTTTGTGACTCCCCACTGCCGGGCTGGACGGGGTTGGGAGCACCCTGGTGTACGGATGGTGTCCCTTCCATGGCAGGGAGTACACTGCGATGGGATTTTGCGTCCTGCCCCAGAGCCTAGGCCAGGCCAGGCCAGCACGGAGCGGCCGCTCGGGATCAGGCCGCACCCCCGCGCAGTGCAATGGTCTATCCCAGAGCCCCGCCCGCAGATGGTCTCTCCCGTCCCGCTAGCGCAGCGGGTTCCGCCAATCATTACGCCAATGCCGTCGGTGATTGGTCGATCCTCAGGACCCGACCCAGCCAATGGCGGCGCATTCCCGCCCTGAGCCGAGATGGCCGCGCCCAGGGCGAGGCCGTTTGTTCTGCTCGGCTCCTCTCTCTCTCGCGGACCCGGGGAGCGGCGGGCGCCGAGCTCTGGGTCTGTGCCTCCGGAGCGTGTCTCGGCTCTGGGTCTGTGCCTCCGGAGCGTCCCGCGGCTCTGCCCGAGGCTGCTCACTGCTCTTGCTCCGGAAAAGGTGTGGGCACCGGCCGGTCTCTGAGGGAGCGGCGGCAGCCGCGGAACGAGACGGGCCCGGGGGAGCCGAGCACCCGCCGGGGAGGGGTGAGAAGGCAGGAAAATAACAGTAAACAGAAGGAGAAACGGACAAAGGTGGTGGTTCGGGCGCGGGGCTGCAGCGAGAGAAGCTCCGTGACCGCGGGGGGAGCGGACGCGGGGTCCCCGGGGACCGGAGCGTCCCGGGCCGGGAATCCCCAGCACCGCCAGAAGTGCCCAGGCACGGCTGGGTCTGGGCACGGAGTACCGGGGATCCCCTGGCCGGGGGTACCACCCTCGCCATTCTCCCAGCGGGCCCGAGTGCCTCCGGGGCTGGTGCGGCTCCTCGGGGCGTTCTCCTGGGGCTACTGCGGCTTCTCCCAGCTCCGGGAGCGGTCCGAGCTCCCCCAGAGCTCCGCGCTGCCGCTGGAGGGGCCGGAACACCCTCGGAATTTCCTGGAATCCATCGTGGAGCGGGGATTCCTGCAGGGGGAGAACAGCGGGGGCTGGTCCGCTGGCGCTACACCGGGACAGGGCGGGTAGCAGCATCCCCTGGGCCGGGGCACCGGCGCAGCTCCGTGGCTTCGGTTCCAGCGCTGTTGTCCAGGACCGGCTGCACACCCAGTTTGTGGATAAATCTTGGGGATGCTCCCGGTCCTGGGCACTGGGTCCAGCCTAGGGGACAGCAGAGATTCGCCCTTTGCTGGGGGAAAGCGATGAAGTTTTTGGCCAATGCAGAGGGGAATAGACGTAGGATTTTCCCCACCGGCGGGTGGGTTCATTCCTCAGCCAGAGGGATCTGGCCTTTCCCAGGGTCCTGCTGTCCTTCAACACCAGCAGCTTCATTTTCCAGCCTGGAATTTGTAAACCAGTCAGGTATGGGGAGAAGGCAGGGGGGTCATAGCAGGGTCGCTCCCACATCCCAGGGTGATGGGGTGAGGGCCTTGGAGCATCCACGTGTATCCCAAAAGGACAGGGGTGTGCATCCCATTAGAGAGGATCCGCTTCCAGCGCTGCCTCGGGCAGGCAGGGACAGTCTGTGTGTCCTTTGCACACCAGCAGCTGTGGGGAACCCGTCTTTGAGCAGGATGGGAACGTGGCTGGGACCAGCTCCTCTTCAGCAGCACATCCCAGGCAGTGGGGCCTAGCTTCGTGGCAGAGGTAGGATAATGGGTTTGGGGTGGGCAGAGGAACATCCTGCCCTGCTGAGGGGCTTTGTCTGCTGTGCTTGGCTGCAGAAGGTGGCACCTGTCCTGCCATGCTGCTCTCCCAGAGAAGGGGTTGGGAGGTGTGGGCACAGCTCGGGGCACACCCAGCATGGCCTGGGCACTGCTGAGGATGGAACAGGGTGGACAGGACCCTTTTCCCACTGGCTGCCAGGTTCTGGTTTCTCTCCCTGGGTGCCAGCATCTCCTCAGCTGCTCTTTGTCCACCTGCTTTATTCACTGTCAAAGCAACTGGAGAAACCTTCCCAGTGTGTTGGATCCAGTCCAGCAGCTCCAGCTCCTAGTTAAATTTAGCAGTTATTAATAATAACACATAAAATAAATAACTTTTTTTGTCATTTGAATGTTTCTTTCATCCTTTTTACACCTGGTCTAATGGGAGATATTTCTTCATGGCAAGGGGTGGAAGTGCTTGGTCTTTAAGATCATTTCCAGTCCAAATCTTTTTAAGAGTCTGTGACTCTGGGGGGCTGCTCCTCCTGGGAACTATTTGTAATGGCCAAAGGATGTCCTAGAGGGACCCCGACCTGTGGCTCACAGTCACCAAGGTGCCAGTGATGCTCCTGCGGTGTGGCACTGCTGCAGCCTCTGTTGGCACTCGAGAGTCCTTGGGAGCCACTTCCCAAAATTCCCATCCCATGAGAGAGCAGCAGTGCCCCATTAGTGGAGTTTGTGAGCACCGAGCAGAGAAATGCTCCCAAGCTGGGAGGGAGGGATGAGCTGTCCCTGAGCTGGGAAGGATGAGCTGAGCTCGGGGCTCCCACCCCATGCAGGACAGGGTGTGCTGTGTTGTGCTGAGCTGTGCCTCTGCCAGCGCTGGAATTTTTCCCCATGTTCCTGGGCTGGGCTTGGTGTCACTGCTGAAGGCAGTGGCTCTGCCAGCCTGGCACGGACAAGCTGGGGAACAGGTTCCAGCAGTGTTACAGCAAAATCCTCTCTCAGCCCTTAAGTAGTGAGGGTGGATCCTGCTGGGACAGGGAGTAGCTCCTCACACAGAAGCCTCCTGGGCAGGAGGTTCCTTGGGGTATTTGGCCAATTTGCACCAATCCTCCTCCCTTACCCTCTCCCCCACCCCCCTGAATTCTTTTGTTTGGACTCCATCTGATCTTTGGCGACTTGGAGAACAAGATCAAGTCTGCCCATGAAGCAGCAGGCTTTTCCAGGCTGTTTTCTGTGTACTGAAATCTCACTCAGGAATGCACTGGACCTTCTTTCCTTGTCAATTTTTCCTTCTTAGGCCCTGCTTAGGAAAGGCTTTTCTCCATCCAGCACAGTAACCAAGGCTGTGCCTCCTCACCCTCTGCAGGGTCCTGGTCTCCGTGTCCTGGGAATGTCCATGTCCATGTATTTGCCCTGTTCAGTTGTGTGTCCCAGTCCCTTCCCTCCAGGACACAGCTGCTCAGGGCTGTGGGACTCAGCTCTTGGTGGAGCCTCTCTGGAAAGAGCTGCTGCTGCATCGAGGAGGAGTTTGGATGCTGGTCTGGTTCTGCTGGGAGCAGGAGTGGGGGTGGGAGTTGTGCTTGTGTCTTCGGGGAGCCTTTTGTCCCAGAGAGCTTCAGTGCATCCTGCAGGATGGAGTCCTTCCCTGGCAAGGCCTGCCCGTGTTGGTGTCAGTCCCCAAGCAGCCCCTGAGGGTGAATTTGGGTCCTTTTCCCTTTGGGAAGGGTAACTCCTCTGTGGCTGCAGAAGTTCACAGCCTGAGCTCCTGGCAGAGTGAGATAGGTCTGGATTGACCTTGGGCAGCGTTTGGAGCAATGGATACCAAGTTTCGCACGCATCTCCTGGATCCAGGTGCTGCAGGAGGGGATCTGGGTGCCTCTGGATCTCGCAGAGCTCAGCAGGGAGCGCAGCCTTTGGAGCAGCTCCTCCCTGGCTGCACAGCCCGTCCCATCACTTCCTCTCCAGGGAGTGGTGCTGGAGGACTGTGGAGCTCCGTGGGTCTTCCTGAGACGGTTTTTCAGTGTGGGAGGCTCTGCAATTCAGTTCCTTCAGAGCCTGGAGGCACTAGAGCCCTCGTGAGCCATATTTAAGAGCTGCCATTGGCATCACTCAGCTGGAGCTCTTCTTTCCTGGCTTAGGAGATTCGGGCAGGAGCAGCTGTAAACTTGTGGGTGCCCTGGCAACTGCAAACCTGATGAGGGATCCCTTCCTGTGGTGTTGGTGAAGGCATTAAATACCACTGCTCCCAGCAGGGCCCCTGAGCAGTCCTGGGGCAGCTGCTCAAGCCACATGAGAGGGACTAATTTGGCACTGATTGTACAGCACTGCCTGTTCCTTAGGGAGGTGATCCCAGCCCATGTCCTGTAACACCCACACTGGAAACGCCTGGACAGGGAGCGATGCTTTGTGCTGGAGGAGGCTGGTTTGGGATGTGGCCATCCTGGGGAGGAAGAATGAGAGCCCACTGGGGTCCTGGGTTGCTCTGTGGCTTGCTGGGGGTGTGGTTTGGAGCACCTCCTCTGCAGGGTCAGGGCTGCTTGGTTTGTTCGTGGGAAGCGACAGGAGATGGGTCTCCTTCTCCAGAACACCTGGACAGGATGGGCAGGGGACAAGATGGGGACACGATGGAGCCTCTTTCTGACCCTTGGCCCCGGATCTGCACTGGTTGCCATTCCCTCCCTGGAGCCCTCCATGTGCAGGGATGATGCTCCCAAGAGGGGAAGCTCTACTGTTACCAAATTTCAAGTCCTTGTTCTCTGTTCCTGTGGGTTTGGATGCCATGAGGGTGTGGGTGCCTTCCCTGTGCCCCCCTGGCTGGGGATCCTGGTGTGAACCCTCAGAGCTGTGCTGCCTTTCCTGCACAGGACAGAGTTCTGTGGAGGCTGGAGGGGGACACTGACAGCTCACATTCCCTGGCTGAGTCATCCCAAAGCCTCCAGCTGGAAGTGCTGCCATTGGCACTGCAGGGAAGGAGACCCTAGACAAGTGTGGGGTGTCCCCAAACCCTCTTCAGTGTCCCAGCAGTGGCTCAGCTGTGGTAGGAGCCCAGCAGGGCCCAGCTCAGCTGAACCTCTCGAGATCAGGGCAGTGGGTGCAGAGCTGAGGGGCCCTTCCCACCCAAGGCACTTTTCCTGCAGGGAGCATGTCTGGCTGCAGAAGCTTGTCCAGCCCTGAAGTGGACCTGTCAGCCACGAGTGGAACTGCATGGAGATGTCCACCAGACCACAATTTCCTGCCTAATCTTAGTTCTGGGGCTGGTGACATGAAAGGCAAACCAATGCCATGCAGCAGGATGGTGTCTGCCCTGCCCTGCCCTGCCCTGCCCTGCCCTGCCCTGCTGAGGCCACGTCTGGAGAATGCAGTGGGGGCTGGATCCCCCGTGTGTGGATCCTCACGGAACACGACCTGGGGGCCACAGGATCATACCAAACCCTGCTGTTTGGATCATACCAAGCCCTGCTGTGTCTGGTGGAGCTCCTGGTGTCCATGGAGTTCTCTTTGAAGCCAGGATGCAGCAGGGCAGCACCAGTTTAGTGAAAAGGGATGCTGAGTGTGCTGCTCTGAAGGCAGCCTTGGGAGGCACCTTGATCCATGGAAAAGATCCTGCTACACCACAAGGAGCTGTTTGATAAAGAAACCATCTCCACACCTGGGCAACTCAGCTGCCATTTTTGCTGGCTAAAGGGACTTCTGAGGGTTCTCCTTGGTCTGTGCCCAGCCCTGGCACTGACAGAGGACTGGGGGTCTGTCCATGGAGGCCAGAGGTATCCAAAAACTCAGAGAGAAAGGAACATGGTGAAATTGGAGTTATCCAGCCTGGAGAAGGGAAGGCTCTGAGGAGAACCTTAGAGCCTCTTCCAGCACCTTGAGGGGCTCCAGAAGAGCTGGAGAGAGCCTTGGGACAAGGGCCTGAAGGGACAGGACAAGAGGGAATGGCTTCCCACTGCCAGAGGGCAGGGATAGATGGGATTGTGGGAAGAAATTCTTCCCTGTGAGGGTGGTGATGCCCTGCCACAGTATCCCCAGAGAAGCTCTCGCTGCCCCATCCCTGGCAGTGTCCAAGGCCAGGCTGGATGGGTCTTGGAGCACCCTGGGGTAGTGGGAGGTGTCCCTGCCCATGGCAGGGGGTGGAATGGGATGAGCTTTAAGGTCCCTTCCCATCCAAACCATTCTGGGATTCTATGAAATGAAACGTGAACAAAACCACTGTGAGCAGCCAACTGCCATTGCTTGCAGTGGCTCACATTGGTTTCCCTCAGCCTTCCCTCCTCCTTGCTCTGGGCAGGCTCAGCCTCTGCAGCAGATGCAGATTTGCACGACAGACCCAGAGGCTCTGACCTGGGAAGTTCTCTTACCCTGCACATGACATTTCCTCTAATTTCCTCGCTCCTGTGCAGGGAAGCCTCACTCTGACCTTGCCCAAAGCTCCAGTCTGGGCAATTCCACTCCCTCCAGGATGGCCTTGGAATAGTTGGAGGTTCCAGACATGGTGGCTTGTGCAGCGTGGGGTTTTTTTCCTGTTCCCACAGCTCTGCCTTTCTCCCCTCCCTGTCTGTATGCAGCCACCTGCCCTGTGTGTGGTCGTTTTGATGGGATGGTGCTGCCTCAGAGAATCACAGAATCTCCTGAGTTGGAATTGATCCACAAGGACCATCCAGTCCCACCCTGGCCCTGTACAGACATCCCAACAATCTCACCCTGTGCATTCCTGAGAGCATTGTCCAAATGCTCCTGGAGCTCTGGCAGCCTTGGGGCCGTGCCCATCCCTGGGGAGCCTGGGCAGTGCCCAGCACCCTCTGGGGGAAGAACCTTTCCCTGAGACCCATCCCAACCCCTGACATAGCTCCAGCCCTTCCCTGGGTCCTGTCCCTGCTCACAGAGAGCAGAGACCAGAGCTGCAGTCCCTGCTGAGGTTTGACCTCAGCTCTTTCCAGCTGAACAAAGCAAATGCCCTCAGTGACTCCTCACGTGATTTCCCCTCCAGACCCTTCCCCATCTTCTCCTCTTTGCCTGGTGCTGATGCTGCTCCTGCTGCTGTCACTGCTCAGGGGACCTCAGGTTTCTCTGCTGTCGTTGTGCCCCAGAGCTCAGCCACTTCCCCCCCATCTCCTGTAGGGCTGACAGGGGCTGAGGGCTTCTGCTCCTGCAGCCTGGTCCTGCCTCTCCCCTGCCCACGCCCTGCTCCTCTGCCCTGGCGTGGCCTCTGCCCCCACCCGCTGCTGTGCTCGGGGAGCAGATGAAAGCTGAGCGTGGTGCCTAATTTATAACCAGCTTGGAACTCAGATTTGGCAGGGCAGAGCACGCCAGGAGATGTGGCAATGCCCAGGGAGCTGCGCTCACACTGCTTATCAAAGGATGCTTGAAAGGCTCAGCAATGCAAGGGGAGGGTTGGGTTACTTCATTCCAGCAGAGGATAAACTCCTCTATTACAGGGACACGTGTTTGGGAGAAGGAGCTGAGAGCTGGATTTTAGAACTCGTTCAGCTGGGAATTCACAGCTCCTGGAGCCTTGTCCAAAGGGAGCCAGGCTGAGGAGAGGGCACCTGGCTCAACAGGGCTGCACCACCTCCTTGTGCCACCTTCTGGAAAAGTGCCCAGAGAGCAGGCTCATTGCCTTTAGCACAATCCCAAATGTGGGGAAGTCCCCACGCCCCAGGACCTGTGGGCAGCAGGAATTGTGGCCAGCACTGACAGTGCCTGGCAGTGCCTGACCTGACCATTCTTCCCTGTTCTGAGAGCTGAGCCCTGGGCACACGTGAGGAGGCAGCAGGGACCACAGGCATGGCTGGTCACATCCAAACTGGTCACAGGGCAGTGTCCAGAGCTTCCCTGTCACCCTGTCTCTGCTGTGAGGTGCCACTGTCCTGGCTGCTGGCCCTCTGTGCTGGAGGGAATCTCATGGTGCTTGAGGAAGGGCAAGATTTGAATGGTCCAGGGTGGGAGGGAAGCATAAGAAGTCTCTGGGTCCTTTCCCTGCTCCAGTGCAACCCCTCAGAAGGGGGGTCTGTCTTCTCCTTAGGCTCCAGTGCAGCAGCTCCATGGGGTAAAAGGCACTTTCCTCAAACCATCAACAGCTCCTTTTTCCCGCTTCAGGCCCCCCTTTTCAGGGAGGGGAGGAGTCCAGGAACTGTTCCCCCCATGAACCCTCCCCAGCAGCCAGGACAGGGGAGAGTTCAGGTGCAGCCTCCTGCCCACAGGGCACCATTGGCTGTGAAATCCTGGGAACACGTGGAGCCTTTGGGACACCCCTGTTCCCTGTGGGGATGGCTTGGCACTGAGGGAAGGTGCTGTGGTGCTGCCCAGGCCCTTTCAGCAGCTGTCTTGGGCTTTTTGGGTTTCTGTGAGCCTTGGAGAAAACTGTCCCACAGCAGATCCTCTGCGGGTGCCTCGAATGTGTGACACCCTGTCCTGGTGTCCCTGGGCTGCAGGGAGGCTTCAGGGAGCAGCTCCAGCCCAGCCCAGGCTCCTCCACCACCAGCTCCCTCTCCAGCTTTGTCTGAGCTGTTCCAGCCAGCTCTCTCCAGGACAAAGCCTGGGGCTTGTGCTCTGAAAAACCCACCTCACCTTCCCTCCAGTTATTTCTGACACAGAAAAAACCCCTCTGACAACAATAATGATGTCACAGGCCACCACGAGGGTCTGAGAGCAGGATCTGTGGACACAGCCTGCTCTGAGGAGGGATGTCCCAAAGCAGGATGGCTGAGACCCCGTCCATGGATGACCCAAGGACCCCAGATCAGTCCCTGTGCCTCTTGTTGTGATGACTCTTCCAATGCTGCTGAACAGGGCAGACCCTCAGGACACCCATGGGTGGGTGGGGGTCCCCTTGGCCAGTGTTTCCTTGTCCCAGCCACTGGGACAGGACTTCTCATCCTGGCCAATGTTGAAAAAGTGTCCTAGCAGCAAATTTGTCCTCTTTGCCTTCCCACAGCCAGGGCAAATGCTTTGGATGCCATGTGCTGTGGCAAGAACAAGTTTCTCTTCCCAAGGAGGTTCCCTCCTCCCAAAGCTGCTGCTGGGCTGCAGCAAGGGGCTCTTTCCTCTCTTGTTCAGTTTCCCAGAAGGGCAGGAAATTCCCAGGACATGAGGCCTCAAGTGGAATATGGAGTAGAAGTGTCTGGAAAACTCGTGTTAAACCCCATTTCTGCCCAGAAGGCTCTAAATTTTATTGTATTTTGTCAAATCAAGTTAAATCAGAGATTGAAACCCATTCAGGACAGGTGCTACTCAGTCACTCCTGAAACCACCTCCCTGGTTCTCCAGAGTAATCATTGGACAAATGTCAGCCTGGTGTGATTACAGGAGGAGCACAAGACACTTTGATCTATAGCAGCAATATGAGATTTCCTTTTCAGCCACCCCTAAGCAGCAGAGCAGTTCCTAATAGGGTAATTTTAATGGAATTACCTGTGTATTCCAACCTCAGCAGCTACAGGGTCTGTAAAGCACAGAGAAATTGCTCCTTGGTGCCACTGAAGGGGTGAACCTCCTCTGCAGCCTTGGCAGCTTCCACTGCCCAGCAGGAGCCTTGAGTTTGCAGAAAAGGCAAAAAACCACAATAAGGCCCCGAATCAGCCGTGTTTTGCTGTCAGATCCCTCAATCCCCCCTTTCACAGGGGCACTGGCAGTCCCCTGGATGTTGTGAGTTTGGAGTTTAAAATGGCTCCACTTGGCCAGTTTTGGTTGCATTAATGTTCACTCCTCATCTGTGCGTGGAGACTCTCTCTAAGCCCATGGAGTTGTTGGTTAATTTGCTTAACCCCCCATTTTTCCCTTCTCAGGGAAGACCTTTGGAGCCAGAGGAAACCAAACCCGGGACTGAGTGAGGATGTGACTCCAGCCTGGAGAAGCAGAGGTTCCCTGAAGGTTCCTCAGAGGTTTCCTTGTCCCTCTGGGGAAGGCCCAGAGCCCTGCAGGATGCTCTGGAAAAGGACAAGAGACACTGTGCAGCAGCTGCAACAGGGACAATTCCAACTGTCCATAAGGAAAATGCTTTTCCCATGAGAGCTGTGCATCCTTGGGATGGGATCTTCTCTTAGAACTCACCTGGGCAAGGACTGGAGTCACTTGAGCTGGCCTTGCACAGAGCCCTGCTTTGAACATGACCTGGGGCTCAGGACCTCCCAGAGCCCTTCCAACCTTTCCTGATTTCCCTGACCTGAAGGGCACTGACAGCTCCCACACGTGGTGATGCCTTAGGCTTGGGTTCTTCTGTTTGGTTTGGTGGGTAACTTCTGCCTTTCTATGAAATGGTGCTGGGATCTTTTCCCAGGGTGACGGGGTAGGGCAGTCTTGTCCTGGCAGGGGACTCAAGGACACTCCTCAACTCCAGGCCCGGAGCATCAACAATGTGGGAAAGGAGGCCAGCAAGGAGGACGAAGCTTTGTGCCTTGGGGTTATTGATTGGACAGTTCACCTTTATGTGCAAATGAATGGGAACTGATAAAAGGCCCAAGATCTCATGACCAGTCCTCTTGCTTCCATCTTGGAGCCACCCAGGCAAAGTCACTGCTGTGGCTCTGCTGGTGCCAGGGTGTGGCCTTGTGGGCACCTAAATAAATACTCACTTATTCCTTTAACTCTGTCTAGACTCTGTTTCAGCTTCTTAAGGCATCAGTGGAGCTCGTTGCATCCTGCAGGAGAGACAAGAGAGGGAGATGTCCCCTGACAGTGACAATTCTTCCTTGGCTTTGGCAGCCTGGAAGCTGTGTGGCCCAAGCACCACCTGCTTTCCCTGCCCTAGGACGAGGCTGTGTGGGACACTCCTGCCCAGATGACTTGATCAGTCTTCTCCATTCCAAACAGAGGTGTGTGGCAGGGGGCAGGGATGCACTCTGGAGCATAAGCCTCCTCTTCTTCTCCTTGGCTTCGTGCCACAGTCAAACATCAGACCCTGCCTGAGGATCAAATGCTGTTTCTGCTTCTGACTCCCCTTTGGATTTGCCAGCAAGAGTCACCAGCTCCCTCTTTGGTGCCTGGGGCTGCTGGGATGTGGAGCAGGAGCTCAGCCAAGTGCCTGGGAGGTGGAATAAATCCCTAAAGCAAGGCCAAGGGGAGGTCACACCTGCCCTGCCCCAAGCTCCTCTGGCCAGGGGTTGGAGCCCAGCCAGGCTGCCCCAGCCTGGGGTATCCGTGCTCACCCCCTGGAATCCGTGCTCACTCCCACAGGGAGAGGGGCTGCACTGGCAGTACTCAGCTTCCCAGAGCAGCCTAACCTCCCCTCACACACAGAAACAGGACTGCACAAGTTCAGCCTGGTGCTTCAGCACATTTCCAATCCAGAGGGGATTTTGCAAGGACAGACCTGGCAAAAGGGGCTTGGAAAATCAGCACCAACTGTGCAGGAATGATGTTGGATGCTGGGACACCCCCTTGGATGTCAGGGAAACTCCTTGTTCATCACTGTTCCTTGATGATGGTTCAGCTGCCAGGTCATAAATTCTCTTGGAAAATCTGTGTTTTCCTGTTCAGTCTGAAGGTGAACATGTGGATACTTGTCCACCTTGCAAAGCCAATCCAGGATGGACTGTTCCTGGAAAGCAGAGAACTTCTGCAGGCTGTGCTGATTGGCCTCAAATGTGATCTCTAATCAGTGTTAAACAAAAAGATACACTTCAGTAATCGTGTCAGTAACACGATTTGCATAAACCTATGGAGTGGTTCAGAGTAGTTCTTATTTAACAGGGCTTCAACGGTTATTTAGAAAACAGAAGGAGGTTCCAGATTATCTTGTTCATCCTTTTCAGCTGGAATTTTTATCACCAAAGTCCTTCCCTGCAGCCCTCAGTGGGTGCCAAGGGAGTAAATAAAACCTGGGAGAAGCAGCTCTGTCCCACACTTTGCACCCAGTACTGTCTTCATTCCCTCCTCCTTGGGTTTGCCCCCAGCACCACAGGACCCCTGGGCCTCTGGAGTGGAGTGGGTGGAGGATGAGACCCATGTGCCCCACCTTGTGAGTGACCCCAGAGTGGTGCTGCCACAGCCCTTGGCACCCAGAGCCATCCTTGGTGGAAGTCTGGTGCTGCTCAGTTGGTCCTGGGAGTAACTTGGGAATCTGTCTGTGCTCTCTTCTCAACCATCTTCTCTTCTCCTCATTTTTCCAGGGCTCCTCAGGGATTGCAGTGGGATGCCACAGGATGCACGTTGGGGGAGGAAGGTCCCCTTCAGCATAGCCTGGTGCATCCCACCCGAGGGAGGAATATGGTGCTATGCAGGAATTGGAGCCTTCCCAGTGCAGTCAGCAAAGAGTGTGGAGAGGCAAAGTCCTGGAGCAGCTGCTTTTCCAGAGGAGGGGATGATCATGGATTCGGTGATACTTGCCTGCCATGGCACATCCTGGTGGGCAGCAGTGCTGGGCAGTGCTGGGGCCAGGACATGGGGTCAGCCCAACGTTTTCGTCTGGCAAGGACTGACCTGTGTGGGCAGTGGCAGAAAAATCCTGCTGGGATTTGGGAGGGCAGGAGGGCAGGCCTGGAGATGGCGTCCCTGCAAAGCCGTGACCCAGTGTTCTGCTCCTCCCTGTGACATGGCAAACATGGCAGTGCCACTTGGCAGCCTGTCGTGGGGACACAACCCTGCTGAGGGGCTGGCACGTCCCCACGGGCAGCCACAAGAGCCCAGGCCTGAGGGGGGACCAGCACAGGGAACTGTGAACCCTGACACAGACACTCAGAGCAGCCTCCCACGCTGCCCTCCCAGCAGGGCCCACTTTCAAGGGAAGGCTCTTGCAGCAACCCTGGGTAATGGGGCCCCAAGGACAGGCTGCACTCCCCGACTGTGCCACGAGCACAAGGAGTTCCTCCTTGCACCATGTTCTCCCACGTCTTTTCTGAGGATGTCACACCCTGCCACGGAGGTGTCACCGGCACCAAGGAAGTCCCTGGGACAGGGCCAGCTCCAGGGATCCTGAGCTGGGCTCTCTGTGCAGGGTCCTGGGGCTCAATCTGGGCCTTTGCTCCTAGACTCAAACTCCACCTCAGGCTCTGCCCTTGGGCTGCTGGGCCAGGTCTGTAGCAACGAGGGGCTTTGCCAGAAGGGTCCCAGGTGAGTCTGGGCATGCAGCATCTTCCCCCAGGGCAGCTCCTTCCCAGAACTGGGACGGGAGACAGAGCAGGGGGAGCTCCCCCTGAGCAGGGCACAGAGGACTGGGAAGAGACTGGGAGAGAGCAGCAGCTCCTTGGCCTATTCTGGAGAGGCTCCTCAAGTGAGATGGGGACACAAGGAGATGAAAACTGGGTGGGTTGGCCTTGTCCTGGATGAGAAGCAGAGATCCTTCCTGCTCCATCACCATCCTTCCCTCCCATGGCACCTCCCTGGAGCCTGCCCTTCCCTGGCAGCTGCATGACCAGTCCTGGTGTCTGTTTCCAGAGTGACCTGCTGACCATGTCCCTTTTCCCCTGCTGACCTCGTCCCTTTTTCCCTGCTTACCACATCCCTTTTTCCCTGCTTACCACATCCCTTTTTCCCTGCTGTCAGGCCTGCACAGCCCTTGGAGCTTTGAGCAGTTCAGAGTTGTGATGCTGTTGCTCATCAGAGGTGGGGCATGTTTGTCAGGGATGTCCAAGCATAGGGATGGGCAGAGGGGACACTCTGTGTCCCCAGCCATGATGGTGCTGAGTCTGGAGGTGCTGTCAGGCCCCTCCACTGAGCCCTAAGGGTGCTCTCAAACCCAGAGCCACCCTGTCCTGCCTGGTGTCCCCTACATGTGCCATTTGCCACCAATGGGGGCAGCAAAGGCAGGGAACCCGAAATGTAAGCCCGTGGAGGTCCGGCTGACAAGGACAAGGCTTGCCCTGACCTTCATCCCCAAGGTGGTCAGGACTGGAGAACAGGAGACAAAGGGAAGGCTAGGAGAACTGGGTTTGCTCAGATTGGAGAAGGGAAAGTTTGGAGAGATCTTTCAGCTCTCTGCAGCCCATTAACAGGAGTTAACAGAGAGAATGGAGCAAGTCCAGAGGCCATGGAGATACTGCAAGGGCTGGAGCCCCTCTACTCTGGAATCAGGCTGGGAGAACTGGGGATGTAGACCTGGAGAAGAGAAAGTTCCACCTTAGAGCTCCTTCCCCAGGGCCTAAAGGGTGTCCAAGAGATCTGGAGAGGGATGCGGGACAAGGCCCTGAAGGAACAGGACCATTCCCAAGGGGCAATGGCTTCCCACTGCCAGAGGGCAGGGTAAGATGGGATAGTGGGAAGGAATTGTTCCCTGTGAGGGGGGTGAGGCCCTGGCACAGGTTGCCCAGAGAAGCTGTGGCTGCCCCATGCCTGGAGGGGTCCAAGGCCAGGTTGGATGGGGCCTGGAGCAACCTGGGATAGTGGGAGGTGACTCTGCCTGTGGCAGGGGGTTGAACAGGATGAGCTTTGAGGTCAGTTCCAAGTTAATCAATCCATTCTGGGATTCTGTGAAAATGGAGTCACACCTTCTGAGGTGCATGGGGAGAGGAGAGGCAACTGGAACAAGCTGGAACATGGGAAATTCCTTTTAGATACCTGAAAAACAATTCACCATGAGGACAGTCAAATACTGGGAGAGAGGCCTGAGAGGCTGTGGAATCTCCATCAAACCTCCACTGGACAAAGTCTGGAGCAACTGGGTTCTGGCTTGGTTCAGCCCTGCTTTGGGCAGAGGGGCAGCCCCTTCCTAACTCATTAATTCCATGTTTCTGTCCGGGAACACCTCAGTGATGTTCCCGGGTCTTTCATCTCCCTTACACAGCCCAGGCTTTCAGCTGGCTGGATGCAGCTGCTCTGCCTGAGGCATCCTTTTGTTTTGGGGAGAAATCAAGGATTTCCTTCCTTTCCAAGCTCCCATACACACCGGGAGATCTCTGGGGCTGGAGAAGTGTCCCTGATTTGCCAAGGGCCAGCCCATGACCTGCCTAGCACTGTTGCCTTCTTGTCGTCCCACAGCACCACCCCAAAAAACTCTCAGTGCCACACGTGTGCAAGAAGTGGAGCGGCGGTTTTGCTCAAGAGCAGCCTTGCCACAAGTCTCAGCAGGCTTCTGCCTGGCTTTCCTCACCATGGCAGCTCCATGTTCCCTCCCAGCTATATCCTGTTACTCTGTTGCATCAGAGCCCTCCATCTGCCCCCTTCCTGTGGTGCTTTCTGGTCCCACAAAAGAGACACTTTCAAGGCAGGCAGAGTGAAACCACGGTGTGTAAGTCTGAAGAGCAGGTTCCCTCCTGCAGAAACCTTGCCAGGCTATGGAAAGTCTCAGCTGTGCTGGGGCGAGGGTGAGTCACTGCTCAGAAAACGGCATTATCCTGGGAAATACCAGAAATTCCCAACATCTGCACCTTGCCCCTCCTAGCGACCACCTGCCCGGAGGAAGAATCAACCCCTGTGCCGAAGAAAGCCCCAACAGCTGGACTTCCTGACACCAGGGCGGGGAGCAATTATTCCCCCCGCAGCAGAACTGGAGCGCGCCGCAGACACTGCAGCTCAGGAGCGCCCGACAAGTTTGAACAGGCAACCTGCGCCTCTCTGGGAGCAGCATTGGGCCAGCGAGCGCTTTGATTGCGATCAGGCAGCTGGCAAGAATCCCAGGAACTCGCACAAAAATGCTTTGAAGAGCCCAGATGCACAGGGCGTGTCCCGGAGTGGGTGCGGAGCGTGAGTCACAGCCTCGCCAAACGCTGCTGGCCGCGCTCGGGCAGCGCCGGGACCCCCGAGCCCCCCGACCACCGCCCGCTCCTGGAAGACACTGATTTCATTCACCCTCCGATACCTGCCCATCGCACCCCGAATTCGGCACGGGGGTTGCGTCCCTTTCAGCCTTGCCCGCTCTGCCCCTGAGCTCCAGACACAAAGGCAGACAGGGAATTTGCTCGAGGCGCTGCTGGATGAAAGTTCTGCTGCTGCTGCTGCTGCGCCGGGCTGGGCTGGCTGTGATAATGCTCCCGGTGCCTCGCTCAGGGACACCCCCTGCCCGATACCAGAACCGCACTTTGCACAGAACTGCAATAAAAGCCTTTGTTTAAGCACCTTTTGCTCTTCCAGATACGGGTTTGGAATCTGTTGCAGAATCCCGGGAGATTTCCTCCCTTGGGCTAAACCGTGCGAACTCGCCCCAGAAACCATTGTTTCCTGAAAACCTCCCTAAGCTCCCTGTCCGCAGCTCCGCAGCCCAGCTCAGCAATTTGGGCGAGTTATGAAACCGGGAGATGCCAGAGCGCAGTGACGGGATGCGATAAACACGCGGCTCTCCCGCGGGGACGTGGACAGGGCTGTTCCTCGCCCCGGGCCAAGTGACATTACAGGTTTGCGAGAGCTGGCACTTTGTTGCGCAGGAGCCACCTGACGCTGACAGCCTGTCATTGATTTGCGAAAACACCGCTTGGCATCGATATCGAGCTTTCAGGAGAAACAAGTGGGGCAGGGGAAAACAACAGCCGGGCATTGCTGCGCTGCTCCTGCCTGCACCGGGAGAGCACGACCTGATCCCCACCCATGAAATGCTCAGGACCAGCAGGAAAGGAGGGCGCCCATTCACTCCATCCACTACATCCACTCCATCCCACTGGGCATCACCGACCTGGCCCTGGGCAGCACCCACCCTCCTCCAGGCTGGCCTTGCCTGGGCATGGTCTAAAAGTCCCAGCTGGTTGGGTGATGGAGCAGAGTACAGCCTCTGCATCCCTTGGTGAGGTGTCAAGAAAGGTGGAGAGAGGGGACCAAAGGCAAATAAATACCCTCCAGCTGCTCTACTCCTGTGTCTTATTGACAAATCCTGGCTTTCTGCTCCTGGGTTTCATGGGAGGAGCATCCTGGAGCATGGAAAAGGACAGCGCACAAATCTCATCTTGCCCAGGAGCCTGCTCTGTGCTTTCTGATGCTGCTCTTGTTCCTACAAAACATGAAATGTGGACACAAACCACCAGGCAAACGCAAAACCTGATGGATGGGAGTGAAAGCACCAGGTCAGACCCTGTGCACTGCTGATTGTCACTGGAGAGAAACTCCACACATTCTTTCTGCCACAGCTGATCCATCTGGCAGCACAAAGGGCTCTGCTGCTCTGAGTGTGGGCACAAGCACCCAGGTCCTGGTCCTGGGGCACCCAGGAAGCCTCCACTCTGGGCATCCTCTCCTCAGCCTCTCTCCTGATGGGCACTGTTCCTCTTCTCCTGAATCAGCCTCCTGTGGCTTGGCAGGAGCTTTGTCAGCACTTGCTGTGACCTGAAACTGGTCACACCAGCAGTGAGGTGCTTGGTTCTCTGCAAAAGGGTTGCTGCAGTGTGGCTTGGCAGAGGGAAAACTCTCTGTTCCCATTCATAGCCTGGCGTGTCATTTCTTGCACAGACATTTTATCTCCTATTCTTGCTAAATGTCCTCTTTTCCTCCCTGCTACCCCAAGCTGTGTGCCAAGATTGTCCCAACTGTGCCCTGTTTTCTCCACAGGCCTGTCCCTCAGACAAGCAGGACACCCTCAGGGCAGAGGTCCCTGACTCTCCAGGGGACCTCGTCGGACCCTCCCTGCCCCCTGCAGCCGGTGCTCTGCAGGATTCCTGCATTCCTGGGCTTATAGGGTTGGATTTATAACCTGTGCTTGCAGAGTTGGGGGTCTGAATGGGCGCTGTGGGCAGTGTTGCTCTTACAGGCAGGGCCATCTCTTGGCACTGAGACCTGGGGTTGAAGCAGTTTGGACCGAGGGAAATACTGCAACCCAAGAGGAGCCGTGTGGGAGATGCTGCAGCCCCCTGTCAGCTGGGGAGCACCGTTTCCTGCCCAGACCCACAGATCCTCAGCCCGACCCTTCTCAGTGACGATGTCCATGCCCAGCCCTGGAGCCCCCCAGCTCGCCCCCTGCCCCCCGGCACCCGCGGGGCTGGGCCGGGGCCGGGGCCGGGGCCGGCTCAGGGCCGGGAGCTGCCCCGGGCCGCACGGGGGTGCCGGGGCCGGCGGGGAGCGCGTGGGTGTGTGCGGGCAGGGCTGTATATCCAGTCTGGCAGAGGGTGTGACTGCTCACACGCCGGGGAGCCGAGCTGCGAGCAGCAGCCCTGAGACACCCTGGGCCAGGGGACGTATGGCAAGGAGGGCTTTGGGGGACTGAGCCCAGCCCAGACGGTGTTCGGTGGCCTCGTGTTGTCGGTGTGAGCGAAGCGCAGCCCCTGTGCCCGCGGCCTCCAGCCATGCTCCACTCCCCGCTGAAAACAGCGCTGGCCTACGAGTGCTTCCAGGATCAGGCCAGCTCCACGCTGGCCCTGCCCTCGGACCACAAGCTGAAAACCAAGGGCACGGGCAAGCAGCGGGTCCAGGAGCAGGTGATGATGACGGTCAAGAGGCAGAAGCAAAAGTCCTCGGTGTCATCAAGCGTGGGCCACTCAAATCGAGGTAAATTCCCACAGCAACAGGAGCCCTCTGGGGCAGGGCTGGTGCTCTGGGGGGCTTTGGTGGGATTTCTGGAGGGGGGACAGATCGCTTTGCTTCTCTCCTGCGTCACCTGAGGCAGGTGGTGCCAAGACCTCCTGCACTAGATGGAAGGGTTTAGGACAGGACACAGAGCTGGATGTATCAACTCCTTCCTAGCTAGAGGTGATCCCGGGAATGCTGCTCTGCTCCGTATCCCTGAGGCCCTTGGACATTTCAGTGTGATGCTATAACCAATTTTTCCCTGTCTCTAAAGCTGGAGTAGCTGTCTGGTTTTGCAAATCCTTCCTGTGCAACTGCCCCCATGGCTGGAATTCCCTGCCTGTGGAGGGGCACAGCTGACAGTGCTCCTTCTCCACCCTGCCATGGGCTGGGGCTGGGGCTTTGCTGCCTCCTGAATGCTGGGCAGGTGCAGAACAGGGGGCTATGCCCACACACAGGACACAGACCTCGGCTCGGGATTCGCCTCTGGAGCTCCCAACACATCTCCCATTTGCAGGCTGAGAAGTGTGGAGTCTCTGGGACCTCTGGTGGGAGTGGTAGGAAGGAGATGAGCTGGGAGAAATCGGTGGTGGTGTTTCACAGCCCCCTCCATTTTGCCTGTGTCGGGGTCCAGGCAGGCGTTCTGCCTCTGTGCACTGAGTGTGTGTCACAGAAACAAGCCTGAGTCCTGCATCCAGGTGTTGTGCTGGAACCCCCTCCTCTTTGGATCAAGGCTTGGCAAATAGTTCTCTTTGCCACCCTTGTGTCTGGAGAAAGCTGATCTGGACATAAAGCCCAGCTTTCCCCAAATAGAAGCTGCAAACCCAGAGAGTTGTGACAACCTCTGTGCAAAACCTCCTGGCTGTTGGAGGTGCTTTTTCCAGCAGCCACAGAGAGCTCTGGCCTGGCTGAGTCCACCAGAGAGAGGAAATCCTGAGGCTTTAGGGGCCATTGGGGTGCTGGAGCTGGGACTGAGCGTTTAGCTGAGTCTGGAGTGAGCAGCATGGAGGGGGGTCCTGGGTGAGCTGGGCCAGGCTCCAGTACCTCCTTCGGGAGCTGTGCCTTGTCCTGCAGCTCTTCCAAGCTGCATTGTGAAGCTGAATCCTGTGCTGGTGAGGTGGCATGGTCCAGAGACATGTTTGGGGCTGGATTAGCAAGAGAAGCTGGGTAGCTGTGGGCTGCTGGGGGAAGTGTGGAGGTGCTGCTTCCACAGGAGCCATCCCTGCTCTGGGAATTGCAGTTGCTGGAACAGAGGGAATGGAGCAGCTCCAGAGCGAGGGCAGGTGGGCTCTGCCAGGAACAAATCCCTGCTTCCTCTGTTTTTGTGGACACAGACTCCAACGGGTGAGGGGGGGGGGGCACGGCAAGGAGAGCTTTTGTCTGCCACCAGAGTGGAAGATGGGAATCTCCTCCCACCTCCGGAGAGTTTATTGCTTAAGGTGTCACAGTGACAGACCTGACAAAATAAAATACACAGCAGGATGAGCTGAGGGGCTCTGGATGGAGAGGGAAGTGGGCAGAGGGATCCATAGGCAGGAAGGGAGGGAGGCAGAGGGGGATTATCCTGCTTGGGGAGGAGCTCAGGTGAAACCTCTGGGAAAGGAAAAAAGATACAGCACATTCCCAAACTGCCTGTTTCTGCTCAACAAGCTAAACCCCTCCTCCAGACACTTTGGGGAATGTCTGGGAATGAGAATTGTGTGGAGATGTGCAGCTCTGGTTTCTGTATCCCAGGGAAGCTGAGTCACATCCCACTCCCAGGAGCTGCCTCCAAGCACAGGGCCCAGGCCCCCCCTCCCATCGTTCCTGCCAGGGGTGGTTGGCCAGCAAAGGTCCTGGGGGCTGATTCATCCCAGTGCATTCCTGGATGGAATCCCAGAAGGGTGAGAAGTTGCTGTTTGTTCCCAGGTTGTCTCCTGGTTGGTGTTGGAGCAGGTCAGGCTCAGCTTTCAGCTGTTGGGTTTTGCTGCTCGTGCCCAAAGATCAGGTGGGCATCCTCTGTGAGAAAAATTAGTTCTTCTTACGGAGAGGCTATGTGGGTCTGTTAAGCATGGATTCTGCCTGTCCAAACCCTCATCCAGATTTAGCTCCCTGCATCCCCTGGGATTTCTCAGAGATGCTCCTCAGAGGCAGCACAAGCCGGGGAATTCCCAAAGCCCCCTGACAGGTGCCTGAGCACTTTGTTCCCTCTGCTCCCAGACAGCCCCAGAGTGGGGCTGGGCAGGTGTCGGGCCAGGTCCAGGTTTGTTGCAGTGTTTGGAGCTGTGGTTTGAGCTGGAGCTGGAGCAGGGCCCAGAGCTTCCCCCAGCGGCAGGAAACATGTCCTGGTGTGTATGGGATGGGGAACATGGACATGGAACCCTCATGCACACAGCAGGGTGGGGGTGTTGTATCTCATCACTGGAATTCCTTTAGGGGGTTGGCACACACTCCCTCACTATCCCAGTGATTGATGGAGCCATAAATGACTTGGTAATTTGGAGTCCAGCAGGTCAAGGTGTTGTGGCCACTTTGAAGATCTGGTGTGCCACAGGGCAAGGTGGCCAATCTGGGCCCAAACTGGTGTGCACTGGGGTGGGATAGTGAGCAGAAACCTGCTGCCAGCAGAGTACTCCTGAACCCAGTGGGGCCTTGGCTCAGCACAGCAGCTACAGGTATTCCCAAGGGTGACTGTGGAGTCTGGGCTCTGTGGGCTCTGTGGGCTCTGTGGGGTCTGTCCTCCTTAGGGGTTGGGTCTGTGGGATCTGCTCTAGGGCTTATCTGTCCTTCTCCCCATGGCAATACCAAATTAGATGGCTCCCCCTGAATTTGTGAGTAATGCACATTTCCAGGGAAAATTAATTTCAGTGGCATGGCAGAGGAAAAGGCCAGGCCAAGCTGAACCAGCTCCTTGTAACCATCAGCTCTGCTCCACAAAGTCCTCTGGCTAAAGGAAAGTTCTGCCGGTGATTTGTCACTGAGGAGACAGATCCAAGGAGTGTCAGATCCAACTGTCCTATGGCTCAGCTGGGATTGAGGTTTCTGTGTTGGCTGTGGCTAAGAGTTGAGTAATTCCACCAAAGTCTGATGGGACCCCACCTGGCTTTGGTGGGGATCAAGATTCTGATGTGAAGGGGAGATTTAGGGGATAAAAAGTCTTTTGAAGACTTCTGTAACTTCCCCCAGTATGAGATGATTCAGTGAAAGGTTCCACTCTTCCACAAACCTCAGATTATTGGGATACAAAAAAATCCCCAAGCACACTAGCTCATAGGCCAGAAGGCAGAACTGGAATTTTGTCATTCCTGCAGGAATCTCAGTGTCTGGGATTTCACTGACACTTCTCTCCTAGAAGGCACCCAGGCTTTGCTTTGTGCCTCCCACAGGCCTCTGCTCTCCCTGTGTTTTTCCTATGTTTAATCATCCTTATTGTTTAAAGCTGTGCATAGTTTATGATTTAACTTGCCAAGCCTGCACTGCCAGTGACTGGTTCTTGTCTTGCCTTTCCCTGCCACAGATTAATATTTATTAACAGACATCCTTTTCCACAATCTCCATGTTGGCTCTGTGTGTCCAGCTGGCTTTGGGAAAATGGCATTTGGAGCACAGTTCTCCTCCTGCCATCAGTGCCAGATGCAAGGGAGGAAAGTTGCCTTTGAGGAAAGGAAATAACTCATCAAGAACAGCTACATTGGGTTCGATGGCAGCCTCAGTTTGCTCTGCAATAATGGATAACAGGGATGGAGGAGGGGATGAGGGCAGTGGGAGCAGTGTAGGGGGGCTCACAGAGATGCACTGCAAGGGCTTGCACTTCTTATCTGCTGTAATTGGATTTTACCCTCATGAATTGTCCCAATGAAGATAAAAGAGATTTTAAAATGTCTAAGTTTTAAAGGACATGTCATGGGGGGGTGATAATCTGGGGAAGGGGGAATCTGAGCAGCCTTCAGGGTTGTTTTCTGCCCACATGGTGGCTGAGAGGTTGCACCTCATCTGTGTGGTTCTACCACATCTTTCCAGCTCTGTCCCAGCTGTTGAGGGTCCTCTGTCATGAGGAAAAGCTGGGAGAGCTGGGGCGCTCAGCCTGGAGAAAAGGAGGTTCAGGGGGGACCTTGTGGCTCTGCACAACTCCCTGACAGGAGGGGACAGCCAGGGGGTTGGGCTCTGCTCCCAGGGAACAGGGACAGGACAAGAGGAAACGGCCTCAGGCTGTGCCAGGGGAGGTTCAGGTTGGATATGGGGAAAAATTCTTAATGGAAAAGGTGATCAGGCCCTGGCACAAGCTGTCCAGGACAGTGGTGGAGTCACCATCCCTGGAAGTGTTCAATGGATGTGGCGCTTGGGACATGGGTTAGTGGTGAACGTGACAGTGCTGGGGAGATGGTTGGACTCTTTGACCTTAGAGGACTTTTCCAACCTCAGTGATTCTGTGATTCTGTGGTTCTGTGTTATCTACTCTGAGTACAGTGGTTTGAATTGGCTCTGTGTTTGCCCAAGTTCACATGGGCCCTTCAGGGACCTAAACAGCTGCTTGGGTGACAACAACTGGAACACAGACATGTGGACATAGCCAGAAAAAAGCACGAGGGGGGCATCTCCCACTAAGAGCATTTCCACCCTGGCCCAAATGGTTTTATGTGATTGCCTAGATTTATTCCAAATTCCAAGGTCCTGTGACCAGATTGTGTGGTCTTTACTCCTGAGGTGTTTGAAAAGAGGGATCTCCTTCCTGTCCCTGAGGGCTGGGGATACAGCTCCCAGCTGGCTGTCAAGATCAACCAAGCAGAGAAGTGTCCAAACCTGCACAAACAAAGATCAGGTTTTCTTCAGCTACCTCCACCAGAAAATCCCCATGTTCTTCCTGGCCTCAAGACTGAGCTCTCCAAGCAATAAATCCCAGTTGAGTAGTGGCAGGAGAAGCATCTTATCCAACCAGCAGGGTGACTTCAAAATGCCTTGAATATTTGAGGTTCTGTGTAATTATGTGTTTATAAGCTCTTACGTACAAGTTCTGGGAGGTGAAGGCAACCCTTCCACCACTGGAGAACGTAAACTTGAACCAACTGCCTGATCTCCTGAATTTGGCCATGTAGCAGTGGATTTATGGAAGAAAGTTACAGATGTGCCTAAGCTGGCTTATTTTGGGTGTCTCCTTCCTCTAACCCCAAAGTCTGGCGTGCACAGCAGGAAAGATCCTGAAACGAAAAGTGTGGTCCCCAGGCAGGACTGGTCAGAGGGACCTGTAAGTCAGGCACAGAACCCCTTTTTACAGCTGCTCACTCAGGAAAACGCTCCAGGTGCTCACACCTGCAGTTACAGGATGTTTACAGAGAACGAGAGGCTGATTTGAAGAAGGAATTCCCAGGAAATTATCAAGGAATGGCTTTATCTTTGTGCTCAGAATTGTGGTTATCAGATAACTCTGTGTCCTGGGGAATCACCTGGCCCAAACTCACCACTACCAGCGTTGTCTTGCTGCTGCTGAGGCCCAACACTGATGTCCTGATCTGGAGTTGAAGGGAGATCCCAGGGTGGAGAGGGAGCACAAAGTGAAGGACATGACTGAATCTCCTGTTGCATTTCCATGGCCACTTCCTTGCCTTTTCAGCAAGTTCTGTGCAACTTTATGTGCATGAGGCACTCGGGGCTGGTGAGATCTGGATGAGGAGCAAAGCCCACCAAGTCTCCAGTCTATGGAAAGGGAGCTCCTGCACAGGTGCAGGGCTGGGAGCCAAGCTGGCCGTTGCCTGTTCTCCATCCAGGGATGTTCTCCAGGTGCAGTCCTGCTCACAATAGAAAGCAGATCTCATTATTTACACCACATCCACAGGAATCATCTGCCTGAGAAAATGCAA
This sequence comes from Nicator chloris, assembly GCA_013400495.1. Classification (NCBI taxonomy): domain Eukaryota; kingdom Metazoa; phylum Chordata; class Aves; order Passeriformes; family Pycnonotidae; genus Nicator; species Nicator chloris. The sequence goes on along the minus strand of WAAE01017688.1, from coordinate 396,716 downwards.
GAATTTTTAGCCACAAACCAAATCACCATAACAGGTTCTGGGTGCCTCAGGCAGGGCAATAAATTAGGTTTATTCCAAGGATCAGTGGCTGGAGGAGACCTGAGTGGCTCCGGGGCCTTTGTGGTCGAGCTTATCCAGTTTATCTCAGAGATGAGTCTTATCAAGCAATCACAGAGATTAGGATATTTCTGACATTACCCACTAGTATAGGTGCATAAGTTAGGACAGGTAAGTCCTGATTTTGTACTTTGTTAGACAATCAGAGCTTCCCCTGGAAGTTAATTGGAGTGTAGGGTTTGCACTTCCTCATAACGGGACCTGGGATGCCACAATTATCGAGCACTTCTGAAAATGAAGCTGAAATCACCCTAAACTCTTTGGGACCATCCAAATGGGGTTAAGGGAATTCCACTGTGGAAAGAGAATGATTCACTTCATTTGTCTTGTAGTGATGAATGTGGCATTGAGTAAAATATTTTTAGGAGGGATCCAAAGGTTGCAGTGCCAGAGACTGCTGGGAGAGCTCTTGGAAGGGCTGGGGTAGGTAAATCCAAACTCTGGTTAAAGTGCTGAGAAATAGGGAAAATGGCTGATGGGCTCCTCCCAATCCAAGATATTTGCATATTTAAAAAACATATCTGAGATCCAGTCTCACTTATTTCTCCAGCATCCCAAAAATAATGATGGAGCTCTATGCATTTTCAGCAAAAGAAGGTGTAGACACACAAAGTGATCTTTTAGAGACGAGATTGGAATTCAAAGAGTGCAATGAGGTTTTGTAGTGTTTGACTTTTTTAGATCCCCAGGTGTTAAATAGACTGGATTGTCCTTTATCCATGGTGTTTGTTAGTGGCCATTGATTGATTTTAGCAAGCCTTGCTCATCCTGGTCGTGCTGATGGGATTGGTGGGATTCAGACATGGAGTGGACTGGTGAAAGGGTCAGGGGTGGGTTTTGCTTTCAGAGAGGGAAATTGTATTTACTACAAGTCTTCCATGGCCAGATATCCCATGACACGTAGCACAAAATATCATCAGGTTCTTCTCATACAACACCTAGGAGGCCACCAAGCTGATCAGAGGAAAGGAACTCCCTGCCTGTAAGGAAAGGCTGAGAGAACTGGGATTGTTCAGCCCTAGAGAAGAGAAGCTTTGGGGTGACCATACTGTGGCCTTGCAGTACCTGAAGGAACTGACAGGAAACATGGAGAGAGATTCTTTACAAGGGCCTGGAATGTCAGGACAAGGGGGAATGGCTTTCCACTGCCAGAGGGCAGGGTTAGATGGGATATCGGGAAGGTGAGGGTGCTGAGGCCCTGGCACTGGTTGCCCAGAGCAGCTGTGGCTGCCCCATCCCTGGAAGTGTCCAAGGCCAGGTTGGACAGAGCTTGGAACAACCTGGGATACTGGAAGGTGTTCCTGTGCATGGCAGGGGGGTGGAACAGGATGAGCTTTAAGGTCCAACCCAAACCATTCTGGGATTCTGTGATTCCACGACATCAGACACTGGTTCCATCTCTGACCCTTTCTGCTCCTCAGCTTTGGGTTTTATGGCACTTGGTCTTTTGTGCTGTCAACCTTGGGGGGGTTTAGGGGGTCTGTGGTGTAAGGGCTGGAGTTTCCAATAATGACAAGGGCTCCCCTTGCTGCCTGTATTCCCTATGTTCCTGTTGAGATTTATAACTGTCACTTTTCCATAACTAAACTTGCTGTTAGAAAGGAGCTCTGTGCTCTAAAAGGGGCCTGGAAATCCTTTCTCCTGGGAATGCTTTCTCATGCTGACCATGCCTTTTCCATTTGCAGGTTCCATGTACGATGGTTTAGCTGATGGTTATGGCTACGGGACATCCCGGGGCAGCTACTACACCAAAACCCAGACAGGGAACAGCAGCTGGGGATACCCGGTAAGACACTCCTTGATCTGGGAATTGTGGCATGGTCTGAAGTGACCTGGACAGGAAGAACCTCTCACAGTCATGTCAGGAGGTCACAGTGCTTCAGAAACTCACCTGAGAGGGATCTTGGCTCTCTTAGAAAGGGATTCAGTGCAGTGGAGGAGGATTGAGGGCCCCACAGCTGTTTTATGTGGGGATTTTAGGGTGGACAAGATTTAGTTTGGATCTGTGGGTTGATATTCAATGGCACAAGAGTTTGGAAGCTGCCTGAGGGATCAGGGTTGGGTTTAGACTATCACAGCTCACTTCAAGTCTGGAGCACATCCAGGAGTTCCCATGTGTTCCTGTGCACCAAAACATGGCTGTGAATGACATGAATATGGCTGGGGAGTACGGATCAGGGGATTTGCATTAGAAAATATGTCCTGCTGTTCCCTACCTCAGTGCTACTGCAGACCCTTCCCACCTATTCTCCGTGCTTAAAAAAAAAGGGGTCCAGTTCTTACGAGATGATTTCCAAAAAAAATATATTATTGCATATATCCAGAAAAAGCACAGCTGAGATGGTACCTGTCTTTGTGCCATGTGAGTCTGGACATCCCACAGAGCTCCTGGTCCTTGGTGACAGATCCCTGGTACACGGGGAATTACTCCAAACCATTCCACAGTCAACTGGGACAACTTGTGCTCATGTTGCCCCTCCATTTGAGGCCTGTGTTCTGCTCTTCCCTGCTTTTCATCAGCTCTAAAGTAGAAAGGAGCAATTCACAGATGTGGGATTTGAATATGAGAAAAGCAAAGGGCTCCTTTCAACAACACTGGGACTGTAAAGCAGCTCTGTGTCAGCCATCAAAGGCTTGAACCAGGAAAGGTTTTGGTGGCTCCAAGCACACAGACAGGGCTGCAGCTTTTCCTGGTGGTTGCCAGATCTTCTGCCTGTTCAGAACACCAGCATTCCTCAACTTCAGAAGGATTTATCTGGGTTTTTCCTAATGGCCTTGTAGCATGATGGCTTCGAGGCAGTGGTGTCACTTGCTGAGTTTGCATCACTGGGTGTTTGGTAGGAAAAGTGGGAGCACTGGAGTGTCTTTGAAATGTTTATTTCCAGCCTGTCTGTTGGCCTATTTCAGTGCTGGTCAAATCCCAGCCAGGGGGCTTCTGTCCCCAGAAGAGAACAATGTGTTCAGAGGAGGCACCAAGCTGATCAGGGGGATGGAGAATTCTGCTGTGAGGAAAGACTGGGAGAGTTGGGATTGTTCAGCTTGGAGAAGAGAAGCTTTGGGGTGACCATACTGTGGCCTTGCAGTACCTGAAGGAGCTACAGGAAAGATGAAGAGAGATTATTTTCAAGGAATGGAGTGACAGGACAAGGGGGAATGGCTTCCCACTGCCAGAGGGCAGGGTTAGATGGGATATTGGGAAGAAATTCTTCCCTGTGAGGGTTGTAAGGCCATGGCACAGGGTGCCCAGAGCAGCTGTGGCTGCCCCATCCCTGGAAGTGTCCAAGGCCAAGTTAGACAGAGCTTGGAACAACCTGGGATAGTGGAAGGTGTTCCTGCCTGTGGCAGGGGTTGGAACTGGATGAGCTTGGAGGACCCTTCCAACCCAAACCATTCTGGGATTCTGGGGTTCTGTGATGGCTCAGAGCACAGCTCCATCCATCCAGGTGTTCTGTCTCCATCCCTAAGACAGTGGAGGAGCCCTGCAAAGGGTCCAGCCATGGTAACCACACAGGGTTTTTGTGGCCACCAGAAAAGCGTAACTGAGGCAGCTCCCAAGGCAGGGGTGGAGGATCTGAGCTTCACAAGTCAAATGACTGAGATGTTTTGTTTTGATGATGTGTTGCTGTTTGCCTATTGTGATTCCTGAATGGAGTTTGTTGTGCTTTGTCCAAGCAAAATTGTTCTGTTTCAGCCATTCCAAGGGTTTGTAGGTGGATTTTTTTGTTAAAGAGGGAGGAAGCCAAGGCCCAGCTCTGCTCATGCTGGTAAGGTGCTACTGCAGTTCATTTTGCTGGTGTGAGGGTTATTGTTTCCTGTTGTTAATTCCTGATCTTGTTCCCAATCATTGTGGCAGCTGGACAAATGCTGGGTAGGTGGGAATGCCACTGGCTGCTTGGGGTTTCAGGGAACAGTGTTGGTGTTCTGGGGAACAGCTGGAAGGTGGTGATGAAGCTCAGGACCTCCATTAGACACCAGAGTCCCATGGACACAACAGTTCAGTTCAGGCTCATGGGGATTTAGGCAGCTCTCTCTGTTCTCTGAGAGACTCCTCTGCACTTACTGAGGACAGAAGGTCTTTCTCCAAATTTAAGTGCCATGTGTGTCTTTAATTCTAAATATTTTTGATAAAGGTCTTCAGGATCTGAGTTAGTTAAGCAAAAAGGACAGGGGCCTGTGAGGGATTCACGGTAAAATTTGTCTTACCTAACTGAGTCTATCTGAGAATCAGCCATTTAGTCCTGACAAGTTGTCTGACTCCTCCCCTGGCCAGCAAAGACAGAGGTAGGGGTGGTGATTCATCTCCTCTATCTGGGAGATCTTTCAGGTCAGGATGAATCAGCCCCCCTGGATCGCTATCTCTGCCACTGGAGCTGGATGGAGCAAGGAGATGAGTGCACAGGGAGATGACTGCACTCAGGGGCAAGCAGTCCCAGGTGCCACTGGCACTTTGGAACACATAACCTCAAGCCTAAATGTGCTTAACAAGCTCAACACCAGACTCCTCAACCACACTGAGCAGCCTCCTCCGTTCTGCTTCTTCCAGACAGTATTAAAGGTTTCACACATCCACCACCAGCCTCCAGCTTGGGATAACTTCAGCTTTTGTCTACTGACCCGTTTGAAGTCTGTGCAGGTTCTGGGCTTCCTGAAAAATGTTTCTTGTTTGCAGTTCCTGGGTTGTAAGACATGAAACCGAAGACAAAGCAAATCTATTTTTGAAGGCGAAATTGTTGGACTTATTTCTAGCTGGAGCTAGTGCTGTGAATGTGTCTGAAAAGTGGCAAAGTCCTTTGAGGTACACAGGCAAACTCAGATATGTCAGGGAAGTGGCCCAGTGCAATACTGAGGGTAATGACTGACTCCCAGTCCCCCTGGAGTTAAAAAGGTGCAGCGAGGAATCCATGTCCAGGGTGTTGCTCCACAGCACCTGCACCTGAGACACTGCTCTTGGAGTGCCCTAATCTAAGACACTGCCTTAGATGGTGACACTAAAGGTGTCCTGTCCTATCCACAGCTCTTAAAAGCTGCTGTCCCTGACTTCCTCCTTTTGCCTTGTTTTGTGTCCTCCTGGAAATGTCAAACTTTTCCCTTGTGTTTTCTTCCCAATATTGTGAGACTGATGTGCAAATATTAGAGAAATGATGGATCTGGAGGAAGAGCTCTTTCTGGACCAGCCAATTTGGAACAGGCTGCCCAGGGCAGTGGTGTAGTCCCCAGCCCTGGAATTGTTCAAAAATTTGTGCATGTGGCTCTTGAGGACATGGTTTATGGTGAATGTGGCAGTGTTGGGTTAATGTTTGGACTCTTTGATCTTAGAGGGCTTTTCTGATTTAATGATTCCATACCTCTTTGGTTCACCCATTATTACAGATTATTTTCTATTAATTCCCCTTGTGAGGTGCCTCACTTGCAGCATCACACCTCCAGTGAGCACCTTCTCACTGCCAGTGCAAGGAACACTGAGCCAGTGGGGCCACTCCACTTGGAGGCACTTGGAGGGCAGTGGGTTTGCTCTTGGCTCCAGCATTTCCTTGGTTCATGTGTCAGGGGCTGGTGCAGCCCTCAAGGATGTTCAGCCTTTGAGAGTTCCTTTGCTCAGATACTACACTGGAATGCAGTAATGGGAGGATTTGTGACTGCAAACCCCTCTGTGTCAGGGTGATACCTCAACCCACGTGCTGTGGAGCCTTAGAGATATTTGTCACCCTTCTGCCACTGTGAGCTATGAGTGGCCAGCAGTTCCCAAAGTGCTCCAGCCTCAGGATCTGTGTCCTGGTGTGAGCAGCACCTCAAGTCCTGCAGGAGGGTCAGTGGTGACCACGATTTACACAGACAAACCCAGGGGAGCGTTAAGGAAGCTGGACTGGGCACCTAGAGCAGTGTAGTCATGGCAGAAGCCTCAGCATGAGCCACACCCTTGTTGCTGACAGCTCAATTCAACCCAAAAATGGAGTCTCTCCAGCAGTGTTGCAAAGCCACAGCCACAGTCGGGTGGTTCATGGGTTGCAGGGACCTTGGTGCTCACCCCAGCTGCAGGCACAGCTTGGAAGAGGCACAACCAAATCCCAAACACACAGAGGGAAGCACGTGGGGTGCCACCAGTACAGACCTCTGAGGTTCAGTTCCCACCCTGCTCTTGCGTGGGTCTTCTGGGTTGGCAGGTCCATTGCTGGCAGGGAGTCGGGGCATTCCCAGGTCCCACTGAATGACCAAGATGAGGCAAGACCAAGACAAGGTACAGAACCCACCTGGCTCTCTATGCTGCTGCTTCCACAAGAAGGAAATCCCCCACATGGTGTGGATGTGTCTACAGTATGTCCCCCCAGCGCTGCCTCCAGAAAGGGGAGGACAGCACTGGATGTGCTGGGGAGGCAATCTTAGATGTGTCCTGTCTCCAGCAGATCCTTATCCCCACAGGGCTGAGCTGGGGCTTTCACAGAATCACAGGATCACTGAGACTTGAAAAGGCCTCTAAGATCATCGAGTCCAACCTTTGACCCATCATTACTGAGTGCCAGGTCCAGTCATTTCTTGAATACCTCCAGGGACAGTGACTGCACTGCTGCCTTGGGCACACCATTCCAATGTTTAACAACCATTTCCATGAAGAAATTCCTCCTGATGTCCAACCTGAACCTCCCCTGGCACAACTTAAGGCTATTTCCTCTTGTCCTGTTCTTGGGAGCAGAGCCATCTCCCCCCCAAGTCAGGACCTCCCCTGTCAAGGAGTTGTGCAGAGCCGCAAGGTTCCCCCTGAGCCTCCTCTTCTCCAGGCTGATCCCTCTCAGCTTCCTCAGCTGCTCCTGGTGCTCCAGACCCTTCCCCAGATCCATTCCCTTCCCTGGACAAGCTCCAGCCCCTCAGTGTCTCTCTTCTGGGAGGGGGCAGGTGTTGCTTTAACAACACCTCTGGGAGCAGCCATGCTCCCAGACCCAGGAATATTTGGCTGGCCTGGTGGTGCTGGATTAAAGCAGTTACCTGTAGTAATTATATCCGTTATTGCACCAATGAGAAACACACACCAGTGATCCCTCTGCACCAGAGACTGTAGGAAAATTTTTAAACAAAAATACTCTGTGGAAGGAACTGTCAGAGCTTTCTCTCCCAAGAGCATTACCTGAACAAAAGGTGATCACTGTTGTCTCTGCCTGCCTTTGCCTCTTTGGACAAAACCTCTCATTGTCAGTGGGAGCTTTGTTCTGTAAGGATTTCAGGTCAAAATTTGTTGTTTGTTGTGTCAATACATTCAAGCTGAAATGAACCCCAAAAGAGAGTCATTTTGGATAATCTTGCCAGAGAAAACAAAGGTTTAGAGTCACTGTACATCATTGCTTGGTCAGAGCCTGGTGTCCCTGGAAGGTTTGCATGAGGCTTTAGGCTTCAGAACAGCAAGTTGGACATTGCCTTCCTTGGCCAGAACAAAAAGAACTGAAGACCTAAATCTCAGCTGAATGAGAAAAAAGAGATGAAAAATCATACGGAAAGGTAGCTCCTGGGAGAGATGGGAAGGAGCATTTCAGAAATAGATAAACAATGTATTTGCTGGTTTTGCAATTTTTCTCCCTGCCATGGAGGGAGCAGCACTTGGAAGGTTTCGCAAGGAGCGTGAGGAGCTATCCCCACCCAGCACTCAGGGTGGGACCTGCTCAGGTTGCATCTCCTCTGCTTTGCCCTCCAGCCTGGGAGAAACCTGCTCCTGACATGTTTATACGGAGCCCTCACTCCTTTGTGTGCTGCTCTAGAAACAAGCAAATTGCAAGGGAAAAAACATCCAGGCAGGTAATGAACTGATGGCGTCCTCAGATGCAGAATCAGAACCACCCAGTTCTCTGGGAGGGCTCTGACGTGGGAAGGCAGAGCTGTATCCAGATGCCATTCCTGGGCTGGTGCATCTTGCTCTGTGCTTCTGCTTCTCTGGAAAGTAGGGGAAGGACAGAGACTTTTCCTGCCTAACAAAAGGAAGCAAATGGAAGAAAAAACCAGAAAAGGACTCATGGTTGATGGCTGGGAAAATGCCATTTTGGCTTTCTCTCTATTACCAGTTTTATTCCAGCTGAAATAAGAGGTTAAAGACATTTGTTTACCTGTCTCAGGTATTGGATATTCCACTTGTTGTTCCTAGAACGTACTGCAGGCTGAGAACTGGAGATCCACAAATGCTCATTAATTTAAAGGCAGGTCTGTGCTGCTGCCAGGGAGGGAAGCTCTTCCTCCCTGGGCTTGACAGGAGCACCAGTGCCACCAGTATTCATCTCCAGTGCCTTTCCTCCCACCCTGCCTTCCCTGACTATGAATGAACAATTCCCAAGGCCTGTCCTTACACAGACACACTCAATTCACAGTGGAGAGAAGAAGTTCAGGCTAAAATTCAGAATGTCAGGTGGCCTGGCTGCACCTGAGCATCCTCCTCCATCCTAAAGCCACAGGGGACTGCCAGGGCCTGATGGAATGGCTGGAATCAGAATCATAGGATCACAGAAGGGTTTGGGTTGGAAGGGACTCTAAAGCTCATCTCATTCCACCCCCTACCATAGGCAGGGACACGTTCCACTATCCCAGGGTGCTCCAAGCCCTGTCCAACCTTGACTTGGGCACTTCCAGGCATGGGGCAGCCACAGCCGCTCTGGGTACTCTGTGCCAGGGCCTCCCCACCTTCACACTGAAAAATTTCTCCCCAAAATCCCATCTAACCCTGCCCTCTGGCAGTTTGAAGCCATTTCCCTTGTCTGTCACTCCAGTTTCCAATGAAGGGTTCCCTCTCTCTCTTCCCTGTAGCACCTTCAGGTCCTGGAAGGTGCTGTGAGGTCTCCACATAACCTCCTTTTCTCCAGGCTGAACATTCCCAGCTGTCCTAGCCTGTCTCCACTGGGGAGGTGCTCCAGTGTCCTTATCAGCTTGGTGGCTTCCTTTGGACTTGCTCCAACAGTTCCGTGTCCTCCTTATGTTCAGAGCACCAGGACTGTGCAGAGTATTCCAGGTGGGGTGTCACAAGAGCAGAGTAGATGGGAGAATCCTCTCTCTCCCTGCAGTCTACACTGGGGGATGAGCCCGGGACATGGATGATTTTCTGGGCTGCCAGTGCACATTGCCAAGGAGTTGTGTGTTGGAAGGAGACACCTTCCAAGCTGCTAAACTTCTCAGCTCCTGTGGGGAGAAGCCTCAGTGACAGCCTGAGCCCTTCAAAATGCTTCCCAGATCCTGCAGTGCAGAGGGAATCACTGCCTTCTGTCTCCACCCCACTTTGAGGGGCTTCCTGGTCTTTCCCAGCGTTTCCCCACACTCCTAAAGGGCAGAGGTGTGGGTGACAAACCATGTACACACCCATGGGCAGTGGGCAGATGCAATTCATGGCATTAGGAAATCTGGGCACTGAAGAGGTCTGAAGGCCAGAGGTTGATTCTTTCCTTTCACTGCTGCTCTTCTGCACAGAGAAAGCTCCCTGTATATAGAATGGCATCAGCAGAAGTTGGGAGATGCTGTCAGGTGGGTCTTTAAACCACAGACTGTGTGCCAGCATCACCTTACCCCTCAGAGATGGCATCTCTCCAGACACAGAGTGCTTCCCTTCTTCCTTGCTGGGCATCCTGTCTCACTGATGGCTGCAGGGAATTCCATTCTCGTGGCCACATTTGCTCCAGTGCTAGAAGTGACAGTCCCTGACTTAGCTGGGTCAGCATCCAACACAGGGATTTAGGTTTTAGTGTGGAGAAGCTGCTCTAAGGCACAGACAGGGCGCTTTGCCAGGAACAGGAAGGGATCAGGTCAGCCCTGGCCGTGCAGGGATTCATAGACTCTGTGGCAAGGTCTGAGGTCCGCTGGAGCTGGCAGGAGAATCCTCATCGATCTGGAGCCATTGGATCGGGCTCCTGCTGCAAAAATGAATTCTGAGATACCAATTAGGTCCATGCCACTTGAAAGAGATTAAAATGGGCTCAGCCAAGCATCTGGTAGAATCAGCAATAAAAGTCGTGGACTGCCTTTGGTAATGAGCTTCACATCACACGGGAACGATTTTCCCATGAGTTTGCAAAAGGCTCCCCCGCCCTGCTGGGACCTGCTCGGACTTGCAGCCCAGGGCTCCTGTGTTGCAGAAAGGTGTCTTTGGAAACAGCTTCACCCATCTCGGGGCTGCCAAAGAGGAGGACAGTGCTACAGCCACTCTAAACCCAGCAGGAAATCTAGAACCCATGAATCTGTCTCAAAGCACAGAGATGCACTCCCCCCTCCCCTCCCCTCCCCTCCCCTCAGTGAGTGCACTGCAGAGCAAATCCCAGCTTTAGATAAACAAGTTCCTCTTCCAGGCTTCTCTGAGTCGGTTTCAGCAGATGCCCAGGGGCTCCACAGCTCTGCCAAGCTTCTGACAGCCCTACAGAGCAAATCCCAGCTTAAACTGACTCATAAAGAAAACCAGCAGGGCTCACATCTAACAAGCTGCTCTCTGTTCTGCAGCCACTGCCAAGGGGCTCCACTCAGCCCAAAGTCCACCCTGCACCTTCCCACTGCAGCCCTGTCCGTCCCTCACTGTCCCCAGGTTCATGAAGCCAGGAAAATGAATTGAAGTCAGGATGATATCACCTCAGAAGGACATATTTGGTAGATCATGACTTCATGGAGGTCATAATTTGCTGTTGCTGCCTTTGTGCTGCATCCCAAGCAAACCTGGGATGGAGACAACCTATGTATGTGGCCATCCTGGATTTTATCCTGGGCAGCTTGTCCCACTGCCAGAGAGCCAACCCCAAGACTCATCACATTATACTCTGATGTGCCTCACCCTCGCTCTTCTTTTCACCTGCAATCTGTCCTTCCAAACCCCGGGACCAGATTTTTGTCCTTCCAAACTCAGCACCAGGTTTGTTCTGTGTCCTGTGGAGAAGACACAGAGAGAATCTTCTCCCCTTTTTGCAGCAATTCACCAGTTTAGATGCACACCTGAAACTCTGAAAACTACTCAAATAACAGTGATCTGAGTATCAGCAGAGCTGGACTAAAGGGTTTAGTCCCAGCCAGGTGGTGCCCCTTGGGAAGTGTTTCAGCCATTATCTCTGCAGCTCTCTGGGACACAGCCAAGAGGATTCCCTGCATTCCTGCAGATCAGTTTGTTAATGGAAATATATGGCTTAATTAATTAACATAATGACAATTCTGCAGTGTTGGAGGCAGGAATGATGCTGCGTGTGCTGGAGCTGAGATGGAGTTAGGGCAGAGCTGAGAGACTTGGGGTGAGCTGGCAGAGGATTCCCATTTCTCTGTCATGGAGTGTTTCTAGGTTAGGAAATACAGATTTTTTTTTTTTCAGTGACACAAACTATTACACCAGGCACAGGCTTTTCACAATTCCAAAGAAATTATTAGGAGCCAGTGTTGACTTTTCTCTCCCAGCCAAAGGGACCCTTGGGTGACCTTTGCAGAAAACGGCACCCGAAGTGCCACTGCTTAGAGTTGGATAAGAAAAAACCACTTTGATCCAACTGGAGACCATGAATGAGCTTTCCCAGGATAATGAAAAGGGGATGGGGCAGGCAGTTTTATTCCTTAGTTCTTTTCATCCCTGTTTGCTGTATGTCTTGGAGATGTCCTTGCCAGACTGCTGAGGGGATGCAGAGCACAAACTCAGCATCATGGGGCAAACAGCACTAAAACAGTTTAATTTATTTTCCTTTCTGGAGTACACACCTGAATGAGTTGTCTCTCATTTGGACACAACCCTGCAGGCTCTCACAAGCCAGCACTGACATCCCAAAGGTTTAACATTGCAGAAGAAGATTGAATTCATTCCTGGAGTGGCAAACGATGCAAATCTGGAGAACTTCTGGTCAAGTGTTGAAGGCATTTTGTACTGACAGCAGGGCAGCTAAAGCCATTTTTTTTTGTTTTGCTACTTGTAGATGGTTTATTTTACCATCTTCTATCCTTTCTTTTTTTACTTCCTGTCTTAGTCATCTCAGTTTTTATTGCACATTCCCCATTGTTCCCAGAGCATCCCATTATCTGAACAGATACTACACGCCTTGTAACTCATAAGCAGATATTCATTGTCTCCACTTGTTTCTTGGCACAGTTTGATTCAAGAATCCTTTCTTAATAATATTTCACTCCCTTTATTCTCTTTCTAAGGAGCTAATAGATGGGAGGGGAAGAAAAGACCGTAAGGAATTTAAAAATAAATGCAGGCACTGCTGGAAGGTCAGAATGGGGCATCAAGCTGCATGATGGTGAGAGATGTGCAGTGACCTCCTGTAGCTGCAGGGTGAGTTAGACCCTGTGTGTTGGGAATAAAGCTCTTTCTCTATTGCCAGGGTCACGTTTCAGCTTTCAGTTCTGCTTTAAAGCTCCTGCATCTCACATCCTGATCCCTTAGTGTCCCTGATATCTGGGTGGGGTTTGCCTCCTTTGTAAGGGCTGCAGGTTGGATAACTTCCCAATTATTTTGGGCACGAAAACGCTCGAGAGGCCCAGGAAAGCAGTGCCAGCCAGCCCGGGCCTGGCGGTGCCGAGCTCAGCTCAGCCCTAACTCGCTGTCTTTGGTGTTTGGCAGCTCTACAACGGGACGCTGAAGCGGGACGTGGAGAGCCGGCGCTACAGCTCCTACAGCCAGATGGAGGGCTGGGCCAGCCGGGCACACGGCAAGGCCTCCCTGTGCAGCCCCCGGGCCGGCAGCGACTACTGCTTCGTGCAGAACATCAAGAGCAGCCGCAGCGAGCCCGACCTCTACTGCGAGCCGCCCCGCAGCACCCTGCGCAAGGCCCACGGCGGCGGCCGCGCCGAGCACAAGGCCACCCTCAACCGCCAGAGCATCTACAGCAGCTGCAGCACCCAGCAGGGAACCAGCAGGACCAGTAAAAAAATGCCAGCGCGGGCCCTGTCCTGCCCCTCGAGCAACAAGCCCGACGTGGTTTATGCCCAGCCCGTGATGAGCTGCAAGCAGGACGGGGTCTATGGACAGGCCCAGTCCAGCTCCAAGTAAGTGCTCTGACCCTGAGGGAGTGTGGACAGTGCTGGGGAGCTCTGTCCACCAGAGCTGGGCAGCTGAGCTGCCCTACAGCTGCTGGAGAGGCCTTCCCAGAGCATCCTGCAGCAAAGTGGGTCAGATGAGTCACTCTTAAGGGCTTTATTTTCTTTCCTGGGCTGTGAAGGGGAACTGATAGGACTGGCTCGGTGCAGATATCTCTGCTGTAGCTCTGTGATATTGGGCAACACAATTCCTCAGTGTCTGTGGTAGCATTAACCCAGAACAATATGAGGATGGGGAGGTGAAGAGCAGAAGGCCTGGTGTGCAGTCCAAGTGTCTGTCCTGGCTGTCCTGCTGGTTCAGTCTGGCAGAAAACTTACCCAGAAAACCCCTGTCTTGGAAGGAGTCAGTTCCTGAGGGTCTGACTCAGAGCCTGCTAAGCTCTGAGAGGGTGTTTCCCTCTCTCTTCTCCACCCAGCCCCTGCTTCATTTGCCCAAAAGGTCTGATTTGGGTTCCAGAAAAAAACGGAGTCATAAATTGAAATAAATATCCTAATTGGAGTAATCTGACTAATCAGGAAAGAGGAGCCAGTGGAAGCTGTTCAATTCCTGCCTCTCCAGAGCATCCAGTTCCATTTGGGGTAGGAAATATATTAGGGTGGAGGATGGTCCATCATGTTTGAGCATCAGATCCCTTCTTGTAGATGTTGCCTACTAGCACAGGGCATGTAAAGCACAGCAGTGAGCTCAGACCCTCCCAAGGATGTACCTGTGAATGCAGCAGAGCTCCCACTGACAATCACCTGGTCTTGGAAGACGATGGTTTGCATGTTTTGAACTACAAAACATTGCAGGCGAAGCTGGAGAAGGGGGGGCTGCAGCTTCCACAAGAGTCCCCAGGGCTGCTGCACCATCACACAGGACTTGCTCTGCAGCAGCCCAGCAGCTCTCACAACTTCCTGACAAAAGAGGGATTTTGTCACACAAACCCTAAAAGCTCCCAAACTCATACCTGGTGGTCTCTGGTCCCAAGGAGAAATTTCCCATTGTTGGATGTGTGTAAGACTGTTTATCAGGGCTCATAGACTTGGTCACAGCTCCCACCAAAGGCCTGAAACTGTTGAGCTGTTGCCCCAAGGAATGATGAAGATACTGAGAAAATCCCCTTCCCTGTCAGCAGCGTGAGCCAAACCATGCCCTTTTCCACATCTGAATGTCCCAGGTTACTCTGGCTAAGCCTCCCTCCTTTGGGATTGAGTAGGAGGGTGTATCCGAGAGCATGGATGATAAGTAACGTCACTGCCCCATTAGAATGTTATCATGAACCCTTGGCTGCCCATGTGCCCAGCTACTCCATGTTTGACACATGCCAAATTAGCCCTGGCCAGCCCAGAGCACTGGTGTCCTTGGCTTGCTGCTGTCAGCAGCTCTGTAACTCCTCTGGGGCAGGAACCAGAGATGTTACACAAACTGGAAGTGATTTGTTCTAGGGAATTTCTCACTGAAAAGCAGAAAAGTGTAGTGGGAGGGATGGCAGAATGCCTGAACTCGGGGCTGCAGCTGCCTTCTCCTAGGGAGGACACAGCTTTGGAGCAATTAGTCCTGGCAGGCTCTGGCCAAAGCCACGGTCTGGGGCTTGGTCATGGCTTTGGAGGGGTCACTTGGAGAATGATGACATTTTCTGAGAGGAGAGCTACTGCTTAGAGAGGGATCCTCTGCAGCTCTGGCTGCCCTTGGTTAGGGAGTGGCTCCATTTACACACTTCTGGCTTGGAGCATGGCTCATCTGGCAGAACTAGTTCTGCTGCGGAAACCTCGGGCTCCAAGTTGGGCTTCAAGTTGTGGGCTCCGCTGGGGCTGTGTCCCCTGGGTGAATCTGATGTGGCTGTGGCACAGCCCCTGCTCTGCCTGCAGCTCTGCAGAACTGGGCTGGCGCAGGGGGCACCTGGTACAGGAGTTGTGCTCAGAGGGGAGGAGGTTGAGAGTAGCTGTCCTCAAAGCTTTGGAGACATACAAAGGAGTTGTCCTCTTTGGAAAAATGACTATTTTGGATGATTCTTAGCCCTCAGAAATGTCTTGCAGAGCACTGTTGGCCTTGTCCTCAGTGTGCTCCTGTTGGGGAGGGGCTTCTGAGGTGGATCAGGAGCATGTCTGGGCTCTCCTTGCTATGTAGGGTTATTGTGTCTGGAGGATTCTCCACCTGGAGATTTCAATCTTCCCTTGGCTCCCCCGATGTTGAGTAAGGAGAGCTTTGCTTTTAGGTACCCCATTATTAACCTCCACATGCAGGGACAGGGCTCAGCTGGGTCACAGCTGCTGCCAGTTCCCAGTTTGGGGCTCTGTCCTTCCATTCTGGTCATTCTCCGGGTGGATTTTGTGCCTTTGTGACATGAAGAATTCTGTGTTCAGTTTTTGTCCTGCAGATCTCCTCTTTCGGGATGTGTTGGATGTCTTGTCTGCAGGTTTGCAAACAGCCTGCAAGAGCCAGGGGAGGGCTGAATGCTTTCCATGCTTTCTGAGATGATCCGTGGGTGATCTGAGGTGATCCATGGGGTGATTTCCATTGCTCTGAGAGGGATTGCAGTGGGACCTGTGATCCACTGGGTCTGTCTGTGATACAAAACCCTGTAATGCCCATGGATGGTGTCAGTACTGGCTCCAGGGTGGTGCTTCTCAGGCATCCTCTGCTGTGGATCTGGTCTCCCTGGATGGTGTAAGGGGAAAATGGGTCACTGGGTGTTCTCAGGTGGCAAGAATGGTGTGCAGGTATCAAAATTCTGAGCATGAAAGAACTGTCAAACTGCTGAGCAGTTCCTGTGCATTTGGTGTAAAAAGTTACTTAATTTCTGCAACTCCTCTTGATCATGTGATTGCTGCCATTTATTGAACTGGCTTTGGCTGTGTGAGACAGGGAAGAGCTGCTTCTGATAACTGATATCCTCAGAGTCCTCCCTCTTAGAGCAGCAACTCTGACCAAGGCCCCTTTCTTCCAGCTGCCTGATGAGCAGTGTAACACTGAACTGTTTTTCAGGAGAAGCCATTCTGTGATTCCCCGATAAACTAAATCATGACGCAGGGGTTTACTCACCCCATGCTCTTGGTTCTGGTGATGAAATCTGAGTTCTGCACTGTTTGCCAGATCAGGAGGTTGAACACTATTGAAAACTCCTCATGCAGTTTATTCTCCTCAACCAGCCCTGTTGTCATGATCCTTCCTCAGTGAGCAAAGAGGGACCTTCTCATCTCCATTCCATTTTTTCCATGAAGAATTTCTTCACAGAAGGGGTTGTTAAACACTGGAATAGGCTGCTCAGGGAGGTGGTGGAGTCCTCATCCCTAGAGGTGCTCAAGGAACACCTGGATGTGGCACTGAGTGCTCTAGGCTGGGTGACAAGGTGAGGATCGGCCACAGGTAGACCAAATGGTCTCAGAGGTCTTTTCCAAACCTCAGTGATTCTGGGATTCTGGGATTCCAGAGGTACTTCTCCATAACCACTCAGAGACTTGACCCTTGGCAATCATTATGTCGTATCTGGATCAACATTTCCAAGCTCAGCACCTCTGACCTGGGTTCAGACATTCAGGGTCGTTCCAGTGGCTCCTGCCCAAAGACTGCTTTCAATGAGCAGCACTCACATTTTGCCAAAATGCAGCTCTCTGGAGTCTGGTAGAGCTGGAGGAATTTTCTTGGTGCCCAGGACTCCCTCTTCTCCACAGAACCCTTCTCCTTCCTGATCTCTTGTGACATCCCCCAGAGATGCAGCATTTCACCCTGGAAGCAGCAGCGGTGATTTCACCACCTGTATCTGCCCACTTTTAACCATTTCCTCTGCTGAGCGGCACTTGCAGCATGCTCCAGGTGACAGGGTAGCTCCCTGAGCAGGCAGCTTTTGGCTAAATTACATGTTGCAATGTTATTGATGTTATTGCTATTATTGATGCCCACTCAGAATAAAAGTTTCTACCTCCTGCTTGGTCATCAGGGAGCAATGATAAGAAGGAGTAACAAACAATGGGATGCTTAATTCTTCTAGGAAATTTGGAGTCTTTGTGCCCCTCCAACTGGAAGAGGTACAAGAAAGCTGTATCTACCAATGACTGACATTGTATTAGTTCTGCTTAGAGCTGTTGTACTTTGTGTTTCAGGGGCCACATGGGACAGACAGGGCTGGGCAAGGTGGTGGCCGTGGTGTCTGTGGCCCTGCAGTGGCCTGAGCTGGTCACACCACTTCAGGAGATACCCCTCTCGGAGCTGAGGTGCCCAGTGGCCAATGGGGCTGAATTCAGCGACAGGTGCCTGAGTTACCCCCTAACAAAGCCATCACCTCTTGCTGATCTCAGGGAACCCCAGATGTCTGAGCAGGAGACATGGCTGAGAGCCCAGACTCATCCCACCCCTGGAGAAGGACTGGGGGTGTTCTCCTTTGGGAGCATGGAGTGGGGAGCTGGGTGTCTGCAGACAGTCCCTGGCTGAGGGTTTGCTGATCTGGATCAGGAGCCTTTAATGGCCACCTGCAAACCCACACTTACCTTTGGCCCCATTGGGAGATGTGCTCTTCCCTTTAGAGTTCTCTGTGAGTGGAGAAAGACACTGAAACACCTCATGAGAGACCACGTGGAAGCGAGTGTCTCTCCAGGCACCTGGGAATGGAAACATCTCGGAGTTGCTCTGTCAGAGGTCTTGGATGCCTCAGTTGGCAGCTGTGGAGGGCACAGTAAAGACTGGGGCAACCCTTTGGGATTTCTTAGTGTCACATTTGGCTCTGGTGACACCGACCTGGCCGCAGCTGAGCTGCTGGAGTCTCTGTGCTGTGGCTGAAGCTCAGCGACAGTGTATCCCCTACAACCCTTCCCTCCTGAGCTCAGCTTCTCTGGAAGAACTGCAAACGGAGAGAAGGGCAGGAGTTATTGAAATAGTCAGGAAAGGTACTGAGGGTGTTTTCTGATCCATCTCTTGTCTTTTGGGATAATTAAAGGTGATCAATATCAAGACATTAATTCTTGAGGGCTAAGCCACGCAGTGAAAGCAGAACTGAGTACGATGAAAGGCACCTTCACCTTGGTTTGTTTTTATTTAGGATAGAATGCTGGGATGTGCTGAACACTGTTTTGAGAGTCTCTACTCTGATTTTATTAATGAACAATGGATTTTGTTAAGAGTTTTCTGGCTTTCTCCTCTCTTGGGACTCATAGTCCCAACAAGCAGGACAGAAACTTAGATGGGAATTAACACAAAACAATCTGCTCATGAAAAGTGACGGAAATTGCCATTTTCTGATACTGATCCTCTTCAGTATTCATTTGCCTTCCATTCCAGAATCTGGTCTTCTTTGTCTCCATTGAATCATTTCCAGCTGAGGTCTCTTCCTGGTCTGCTTCTTTCTTGTGGAAGAACAACCTTTGGAGCTCTTCCTACCAGTCACATTGCCCAGGCTGGAGATGGCTCAGTCCAAGAGTTTGTCTTGAAGCAGGTTGTTGTTCCCACACTGTGGATCTGGATGGGAATATCCCTGAATGGCTGAGGAGCAATGTCCCCTTTGCTGGACTTTGCCAGGGTGATTTTTTTCTCAGGTGGGAAAAAATCCCTGCTGCTTCCTGGGCAGTGTGACAGCCTGGCTGCTGAACTGCTGTGAACTTCTGCTGAGGAGACAGCCGGGAAAAGGGAGCCTTCCCCATCTGCTCCCACACAACTGTGCCTGCATCCCCAGTTTCTCCCAGCTGAAGGAGGGTTTGTCCCTCTGTGGAGTGGATGTGAAGAAAATTGCCTTCCTTGAGCAGCTGGGCCAAGTGGACATCCTTCTGCCTCAGAAAAAATGCATCTGATTCAATAATTATAAAGAAGAATAGATCACTATGATTACATGGCCACTCACCTGGTATTTTTACCAATCTGCCTCTCTTCCCACACCTCCATTTCAGGTCCCAATTCCCAAAGGAGAAACCCCTCCCTGGTGCAGGATCCATCTGTTCTCAGCTCAGTTGTCTCAGGAGCATGAGAAAAACCCGACAGAAAATCGCGTCCTGGATCCGACTCAAGGATTTCTGGGGCTCCATAATTTCCAGTTTACTTTGTCTTTCCAGTTTTGTGTCTCCTTGTTGCAAGTTGAATGGACGTTCCTCGGTGCCAGGTTTTGATAGAGGTTCAAACTGATGAAAAGTCTTATGAGGAGGTGATGTTTTATTGCAGTGTAGAAATGAAAGTGGAATGAGGTTCACCCAGCCTTAGACATGGAATGCTTAAGGTCCAACCTCAGACTGTTGTCTCTCATTTCTGCACACCAAGAGAGGCAGAGGTGTCTCTAGAGGGCAGGGCTTCCCCTCTTAGGAAAAATGTCCAAGACACAAAGGCAAGGTGGTTTTTGGAAGCATCAATTGCTTTCCACTGACTCTACAGGTGCTTGAATGAGTGATGCAGGCTGGGTGTAACTTTATGCCAGTGAGAGCAGTGGAGACCAGAGTCCTTCATGCTGCCTTTTGTGTGAAATTCCCCATGGAATTGTGCATATTATTCCCTGCTCTGTGCTGTGTGGAGGGGAACCCTTGGATTCATAAGGATTAATGTTTTATCTCACTGTAAGTGCTGCTGGTGGTGACCAAATGTCCTTTCCAGACCTTTAGTCTTTACATTTCTTTGGCACAGTCAGAGCAACTCTGTTCGTCTCATGCCTGGAAGTGCTACTTCATTGTGGTGAAATTTAACACTTCAAATGTAATGGATTCATTTAAAGCACTTACTAAAAATCCCTATTCTGTTGGCCTGTGGCATTGTCTGAAGATGAGAAGCCCCTCTACAGAGTCACTCCTTGGTATGACATGTAACAAAAATGTGTACAAATAAATGTGGTTCTATCAGGGACTGATTTCCTGATCTCCAGGTAAAACTCCCCATCAGTCCCAGGGAGCATCATCAGCCAGGCACAGCCACAACTTCACTGGCCTAGGAAAACCCTCACGCTTTTGGATTCCATCCACTGCTAATGAAGCCTTTCCCATTTGTATCCCATCACTGCTGACAGTAAAACCAAACAGGAGTGTGGGTTTGACTCTCCTCAGTCCTAGACTTTGCAAATTAATGCAGCCACCACTGCTGTGAGCTGAGATCCCTGTGCAGCCTCTGCAGGATTCAGCTGCAAGGCTGCTGAGAGGAGACAGGAACTTTCAGTTACATTAATTTCTATATCTAGAAGCACAGACAAGCTTTGCAGTTCTGACCCCCCTGAAAGTTTGGACCCTTTTCTAATTTTATGCGGTTAAAACATCACAGATGGTACTGAATAAGAACAAGCCAAAAAGAGCAAGAGCTTCACATTTCTAAACAAGTGGAAGAACCTTCAGATGTTTGTATTTCTCCTGAGGTTCCAGTCCTGCCCCAAGCCAGAGGAATTCATATCCTTCCTCTGGAGTTGCAGGGATATTCTTTACCTCTAACAGGGATGATGACAGTGGTCAGCCTTTATAAGAGATTGGAGACAGCCAGTGTGAACATCCCCTGGGAGCAGGATGTCTCAGAGCTATTATTAGCATTTCATAAACTGCCTATTTGTCCATCCCATCACTCCAGACAGGTCTTTTCCTGAGGGATCTGCTTGAGCTTCCCCAGACCATCAACTGCTCTCACATTTCTGCTTCTACCACCTCTCACATCAAAGGATCCCACGCTGTGGGAAAACCACCTGCATTACCTTGTCCTCACAAGCTGGCAGATGGTTTCACTCCTGTCCACTCACTCCTTTGTTTGGGGAACAGTGAACTGGGTCTCTGTTCATTAAACTTACACTTTGGACATGATCAGACATTCACCACCTCAACCCAGCTTTCATTTTCTGTCTCCTTTGCTTGTGGATAGACTGGATCTGGAATTTATTACCCTTAGTGCTCTTCACTGTGTCTTTTCCATCTTTTACCATCTCTTTTTTTGAGACAGAGAAATCCACTAAAGGTGCACTGTGTGCTGTATGTGGCAAGGTGATAATATTTTATCACTGATTCCTTCCCAATAACTCTGGGTGCTGACATAGCAGTCTTGGCTGAGCTCTCACCCAGTTCCATATTTCTCTTTGACACAGGATCTGTGGTGACGAGATTGATGCTGGCACCATGACCATCCAGAAGGCCATCCAGCTCCTGTGCTCCTCTGATGACAAGTACCAGGCCATGGGGGCTTACTACCTGCAACACACCTGCTTCCAGGATGAGTCTGCCAAGCAAGAGGTGAGCAGACTCCTCCAGTGCTCTGCTGCCACACCGGGGCTGATGGCACAAGGGAGGGATGGGACTGGTTTTCCTTAGTGCCAAGGATCCATAGGTTCCCTTGGTTTTCATAAGGGTGCTGTACACCTCATTAGTCAGGCTCGGGTATTAATGAAATAGATTGTTCAGCTATTAATGGCCACTTTCTCACAACAGCAGTTGGTCAGGATTTAATGCCTGGAATAATTTCTGGGTAGCAGAGGAGACTGTTCCTGTTGTCACCACAAGCTGCTGTGGCACAGGGTGATGGGGTTTGACAATGTGGAAGCTGCCATGCAGTGTCCTCTTCTGGGGGCAACTGCACCTAGTTCCACATCAATCTTGCACCCAGTTCCACATCAATCTTTCACTATCTCAGTGCTGCAGAGTCAGAGCCAGACAAAACTGCTTTAAGTCCCAGTGTGACCTTTGCTGGGCATTGGTCAGTGACTCTGCAGCCCTTTGCCAGCCTTTTTCACAGCCCTTTTCCAGACCATTTCAGCCACCTGAGCCAATGGGTTAATTAGTGATCATGTACAAAGATAATTTTGCACATTCATAGTGGTGGCTGCCCCATCCTGGAAGTGTCCAAGGCCAGGTTGGGCAGTGTTTGGAGCACCCTGGAATAGTGGAAGGTGTCCCTGGCCATGGCAGGGGGTGGGACAAGGTAAGTATTAAAGTCCTTTCCCACCCAAACTCCTCTGTGGTTCTGTGATACTAGACCACAGAGAAGCCCTTCTTATAGTTCAGGTTATTTTTCTGATGCTCTTACTCCTCAATTCCTTTGCCAACACGCGGCAAAGGAAACAGACTGAAGGATGGATCTGGTGCAGCAAGAATGTCACTGAAGTTTATCCCCACCCTGGATTTACTGGGATGCCAACCCACCCTTTAGAGGTGCCTTTCCCTCTCCTGGCACAACAAGGGAGCTGGAAGTGCTGGACTGGTGTGGGGCTGTGCCCCTGTGCCCTGGCTGCGCCCTGATGAGCGCAGGTGCCCAGCCCGCATTTAGATGGCCGATTGTGGGGTGGCCACACCCTTTGTTACCGTTGCAAACCCTCTCTGAGCACTGGGCCGTCCCATCCTTCCCAGAAAGATGTGCCAGAGCAGGTCGGTGACTCATCCCAGCACACGCTTGTTTTCCTTGCCTCCTGAAAGGTGCTCATTCCTTGTCCATTGTCAGCAAACCTCAGCCGAGGGAGTGTTTGTGCCAGGATGGGCTCCGGGCGGGATCACGGCCGGTGCAGAGCACATCCCGCAGTGGGAACACTCAGCATTTAGAGAGCTCAGCTGCAGGGATTTGCCTTCAAAGCTCCGTGTGGTGTCCTGCAGGTCTGGCCTCCCTCCACTGCCTCTGGCTGACCTCGAGGGTGGTGACACTGGCCATGACCATCCCTCTGAGCTCAGCCTGTGATCTCAGGATGCAGATAAATGACCACAGCCTGTCATTAGATGGCTATAAATGACCTCTGCACATAGGCAGGGCAGCATCTCCGCTTGGTACAAACTGTGGAGGTGGGTGAAAGTTTGCAGGAGCACATTTCCATCGGCAAAGGACTCTGTGCATGGACATTACTCACAGACAGCCACTCCTACAGTTTAAGCTTTTGGCTCCAACCTCCAGGCCAGGAGCTCTGTGCTCATGACCTATGGCCTGAACTAGACTTGTCCTCTCTAGACCTCGTTCCCTGGCAGCTCTGCTTCTCCAGCCCCCCCAGGGTGGAGTGTCTGATCGCTGGCACTGCTGGGGCAGTTCTGGGTGTCCCTGTCCCAGCAGTGTCCTGTGCTCTGTGCTGATGGCCCGCGTCTGTTCCGGTGCCATGCTCACGGCAGGTGTCTGTCCCGTGTCTGTCCCATGTCTCTCCTGGCCAGGTCTATCGGCTGGGGGGCATTGCCAAGCTCGTGGAGCTGCTCCGCAGCCAGAACCAGAATGTGCAGCGGGCGGCAGCTGGAGCCCTCCGGAACCTGGTGTTCAAGAACCCCACCAACAAGATCGAAACTCGGCGGCAGAACGGGATCAGGGAGTGTGTGAGCCTCCTCCGCAGGACAGGGAACACTGAAATTCAGAAACAGCTCACAGGTATCCAGAGTCTGCTCAGCCCCGGCAGGGCCCGGGCTCCCCTTGCCTGGGTTCCGTAGCCCTGGTGCTGCCCTAGCACAGAGAGGGGGTTTTCTGCTCCTCTTGCACCAAAGGGTGACCTAAATCAGAAGGCAGAGGAGGTCCTGGCCCTTCCATGTTCCAGAAGGGTTCCTCACCTCCTTAGTGCTCATTGGGGAAGCACCTGCCCCAGGTCCCCCCACCCCGGTATGGTCACCCTGCCATTCCCATGCCTCCCTACACCCTGGCCCCTGTGCTGTTCCCAGGGATGGCCAAGGGAGCTAACAACCCCAGTAGGGCTGGCTGGGTTCCTCCACCTTTGCCTGAGGAATCGATGGAAGTTTTTTGGTGCAGGTCACCCTCAGCGGTGTCCCAGGTTTTATGTGCAAGCCTTTCCAAGATCCCTGGAGAGAAGCTGTCCCCTGCAACCTAATAAACAGCAATTCTGGGAGGAGGGAGGATGCTTAAATGCCCACTTCCACATGGACCCATCCTGCCTGTCTCCCATAGGGTTGCACGGGGACCAGGGTTTCGGGCAGCCTCTGCACCCTCAGCTTCGAGGGTTGAAGGGAAGAAGGATTTTGGTGCTGGAATCACCCTGACCTAAACAAAGTACCTAATGCACATTACCCTGTGCTTGAGCTTGTGTCTCACCTCCTTCCTAGGACTGCTCTGGAACCTCTCCTCCACTGATGAACTAAAAGAAGAGTTGATACAGGAGGCTCTGCCCGTGCTGACAGACTGTGTTATCATCCCTTTCTCCGGCTGGTCTGATGGCAGCTGCAACAGGACACGAGAAATTATTGACCCAGAAGTGTTCTTCAATGCCACAGGGTGTTTGAGGTGAGTCACCAGGCAGGGACTGACTGCAGCTTGTGTCTGTGGGCAAAAGCTGAAGCCATCTAAATCCTCTTCCAATGAGTTGAATTCATGCTCATTACAATTGTGTTAATGAAAAATTCCCCTTGAGAAAGTTTTCCTGTCTAAGAGAAGGTGCAGAAAAAATTACATGTAAAATGCTTTTCTAGTAGCTTTTTAATTTTAATAGTTTTGTTCTTGCTAAGTCTCTTCTCAAAAAATATGTAAGTTGTTTTGTGCAGCAAGGAAGCCTATCACTGTTTAGCTCAGACCAGGAAACTGGACAGATTTTGCCTTAAATGTTTAAGACTTCCAGAGAAAACAAACCGGTTTAGGGTTTAGGTGATAAAAAGACAGAATTCTCTATGTGGGCAAAACAAGCATTTTCCCACTTCTTCTGATAGCTGTTTTAGCACAGAGCAGTCCCATTGTCCTGGGCTTTTCCGGTCTCATTTCATCAGGAGACTCAGCTATGAAACAGGAGATGCAGACTGAGCCCAGAGTAGTTTACTTTGTTCACGGGAAGCCAGAGCCCTTTTGTACAGGATCTTCGCCCTGACTTGCTGTTTCTTCTACCTTCCTCCTCCACTTGGATGTGAGCTCCTTGTCTCAATGGGAACAAGTGGGGCAAAAAACCTGCCCTGTATAATGAGGTGCTTTCATCCAGGGAAGCTCTCCCCGAGGGAGGCAGCGCCGGCCGCGCCCTTCCCAGACATGCAGCTCACAGGAGCTGGAGCTGCTTATGAAATGAGAGGCTGATCATGGCAGGGCCTTTGGAGGCCTGATACCATCAGCCTCTGTGGCTGGAAACTGTGTCTGGGAGATAGGGAGTGCTGCTTGCTCCTTCCCTGTCCTGGAAGGCAGCTCCCCTGAGCTGCTGCAGCTTGGGATGTGTGGGGTACAGTGGGTATGAGCTGCTCCGCTTTATGACCATCCCAGCCAACCAACACCATAAAGTATCTCATTAGAATGAGGGAAAGACAATGGTAACAGCTTGTAAAAGCCCTGCAGAGTTTAACTGAAAGTAGGCTCTGCCTCCTGAGACTTATCCCAGCCTGTGGTAGCAGTGCCCAACACCCCAAAGAAGACTGCAGGTCAGCAAGAGAGTTCCAGAGGCCTGAGGGAGCAGGACTGGGGAGCAAGGAGAGTGAGGGAAGCTGTGAGTTGGATCTAGAGCCCCTATTCCAAGGGCTAAACCAGTACTGCTTTGAGTCACTGCCCTGCCACATCAGAACAGAGGGATGAGAACAGCCCTGGGTTTGCCCTGGGCCCGAGCCATTGCTGCTCAAGCATTTCTGGATTGCAGATGAATCCATGGTAATGAGGAGGCTGCAAATCACAGTGAACATCAGATCCAGTTCTGGAGCGCCTGCAGTGAATATCTCACAACCACTGCCAGGCTCTCTTTGTTTTTCATTTGCAAGCTATAAGGCAATAAAATAGGCAAGAAAAAAAAACCAAAATTGAACAAAACCCATATCCTGTTACTGGAAAAACTCCCCTGTCCTGACAGCTGCCAGTGTCCAGGAACCCATTTCAACCTCACAGATGGGTCAGTCCCTCTCACCAGAGCCATTGCTGCTCTCCAGAATTTCCACCCCATTTCCTACGCAGCCATTGCTGCTGACGCTGGGTAGGTCTGTGCTTACAACCCTGTGCACCTTCCTGATGATTACAACAACCCCAGGTGGTCTTTAGCCAGTCTTCCCTTTGGAAACCACTCTGAGGAGACAGTGTCTGTGTAGTGGCACATGCAGAGCCTCTGAGGCAACCTCCTGCTGGTGACTGTCCCTAGGAGGGTGTCTTCTATGCACAGCTCCTTGCAGGACATGTTCTAGATGAAATCAGTCCTAAAGAGCAACAAGAGAGCTGTGCACTGGTGCAGTCCCACCAAAGGCCTCCAGAATGGGAGCAGTTCTTCAGCCTTGCTGAACCTGCCAAAAAATCCCCAAATTCAGTGACAACCATAGCCAGAACATAGCCCAACTCACCCTCTCTCCTCCTTGTCCCCTGCCATGCTCCTCAATGGCTTCCTCAGGAACCTGAGCTCTGCAGACATGGGGCGCCAGACCATGAGGAATTACCCCGGCCTGATCGACTCTGTCATGACTTATGCCCAGAACTGCGTGGCCTCCAACCGCCCCGATGACAAGGTACCAGCTGCTGCCCTGGGCTGCCTAGCCCCACAGTTAACAATTGCAACCTTGGGAATGCCTCAAAATCTCTTTCCAACAAACACAGGTGGTGGCTGGACTCTCTGGCTGCTCTTGTCCTTCCCAGCCGCAGTGGCATCTGTTGGAGGCTTGGGGCTCTGGGCCTGAAGCTGGGCTTTACAATTTTCCTTTAACAAACACAGAGGAACAGTAAAATACTTTGGCTCCTGAGTCCCCAGGAAATTCCCTTCCCTTCCGGGGAACATTCCAGCATCTTATTCTCCATCTCTTGCTCTTTATCCCCCACATCTCCTCATCCAACAGGACTCAAGTATATAATCCCCAGCTTGGCACCATGTTCAGCAGGAAGCCAGGGGTTGGTATCCCTCTGCCAGTCCCCTGACTGACTGACGGCTGTGTGTGAACAGCACTTGCCTTGGACAAAAAAGTGTTTGTAGATACCTTTCAGGTGTAACCCTCAAAGTTACCAAAGTTATTTTGAATTCCCTCTGGATTCAGCAAACCCTCTTTTGGGGATGGCTTTTGCAGGAAGCCCCTTTCCAGCAGCACACACAAAACACAGCTCTTTGGAAATGTAACCACAGGTTCTCGTGTTGGTTATGGGTATCCAACCAAAAATCTCCCTTGCTCTTCCCATTAGTCACTCTGGCATCCAGGGAAAGGAGGCTTAAAGCCTGTTCTTGGTAAAAAGTGTCACCTGATCTGTAGCTGTGACTCAGAGAGTGTCATTGGAAGTCACCTCTGGCAAGAGGGGGATTACAAGATTTGGAATTTCATCGTTTGATCCAGCCACTCTCACACTCTCTTTTCCTGCTTGCCAACTTGTCTGTGGCAAGTGAGACCTCCCAAGGTTCTCTGGGTCAGCAGCTCACTGAGATCCTTCCTTCATGTCTATTCCAGCTCCTTCCCTCCCCTCCCTTGCTCCTTGAACCAGGCTAAGGAGCATCTGTGGTGCTAAAAAGCTGATTATGGCCCAGTCCATGTCCATGTCCTCTGTGGTGCTGCTCCATGGTTTTCTGCCTAATGTGATGTTTGCATTTTTCTTCTGGGGGTGATGCAGTCTGTGGAGAACTGCATCTGCATCCTGCACAACCTCTCCTACCGCCTTGATGCTGAAGTTCCTAACAAATACACCCAGCTCAACCACATGGCCCGGAGCGTTTACATGGACAAAACTCTCACAGGCTGCTTCAACAGCAGGAGTGGGAAAATGGAGGTAGGATGTGCTGCAGAGGGATTGGGAATGCAGTGTTCAAGAGAAGAGCAGGATCTGAGTTCCCTGTTTCTCGTGTCTTTGCAGAATGATGAGTATGGGGTCCCCCTTCCCGAGGAGGATTTCAAACCCAAAGGCCCCAGCTGGCTCTACCACTCAGATGCCATCCGCACCTACCTGTCCCTGATGGATCAGAGCAAGAAGGATGCCACCCTGGAAGCTTGTGCTGGAGCTCTGCAGAACCTCACTGCGAGCCGAGGGCTGGTGAGAGCTTCCCTCCCCTGCGCATGTGTGCGCCCAAATGTGTCAGCACTTCCATGGAATCAGAGAGTCAGTAAGGTTGGGAAGACCTCTGAGGTCACTGATCATCATCACTTCTCAGCCATGAAAAAGGAGAATGTCCTTCTTAAACCTCAGGACACCACAGCCAATCTTTCTGAAGTGTTTGATCCAGTGGGATGTTCATTAACTCCAAACTCAGCATCTCATGAGGGGCTCCAATCAGCATCCCGAGGTTATATCCCAGACCCATAGACTGGGTTTCCAAGTTTTCCCAGTCTGTTGGTCATACTGCCAGCAGCTGCTGGTATTGGCACCCTCCCCCAGGGCAGCAGTGAGGCTGAGCCCAGATGTGCACCCGTAGCCAGATGTGATGAGAGGCGGGAGAAGGGCTGAGCCACCGCCCATGCATGTGCTCCAAGGGGAGGTGGCTGTAATGACAGGGTGGTTTGTACTGTGGATTGTGGCTTGTCCACACCTCAGAGCTGCCTGTAAAATAGCTGTGACAGATGTCCTGACCCATGGGCATAGCAGCGTGGAGGTGCCAGAGGCTGGGTGATGCTGTGGCACTGTGAGGGACACGTCACAACCGTGGCTCTGCGGGCCCACGTCGCTGTCCTGGGCACGTCCTTGCAGGCTGCCTCCCCTGGAACAGCCCCTGACTTGTCTGTTTATGCTCAACTCCATCAATCCCAATTTAAATAAGATGGATGGGGAGATAAAGAGATAATGATTCCATAGGTAGGAGAGGCATATCACGTGTGGGGAGTGTCCCACCCAGAGACACGGGTGACTCACACGGAGCCTTCCCTGCTGGGATGGCATTAACCTGCCAGCTCTAATCTCCTTTTGTCACAACAATTTCCATGCTAAATAATTGGGAACCTTGACTTTTGCCAATTTAACTAAGCACTGCCACGAACCAGAAGGTGGAGAGAGGCTGTCATGTATGGGTAGAGCTGGTCAGAGTAATAGGGCTGGAGTTTTATGCTCCAGGGAAAAGAAAATTTCAGCAAACAAGATTGCATAAGGGGCAAACAACCAAACACATCTCTGACAGTGCTGGAGCAACTTAATTCAGCCTCCTGGAATGGAATGGCTGAAATTTGTCTGGATGTGCAGAAGTGGCTCCTCCCCTAAAGGGTCTCATTCCAGCGCAGAGCTGGAGCTGGAGTATAGCCGAACAGTCTGGAGCTCCTGGGGTCAGTCCGATCCCGGCTGCCGTAGGGAATCCTGGACAGAGGGTACCGCTCAAGCACCCAGTGTCCAAGAGCCTCAGGCAAGCTCCCAGCTGCCGGCTAACCTTAGCAAGCTAAGCTTTAGTGATTTCAGCTCTTAGTGGTTTCAGCTCTTAGTGATTTCAGCTCTTATTAGCTTGCTAAGTGCCTTCAGCAGACGCAGGGAGAGAGAGGAGAAGACTGTATGAAGTTCCACAGATGAGTCCTTTATTGGCTTCTCCGTGAAGGGTTTCAGTGACAGCTCTTCCGCTGAATAGGGCAGAAGTGGGGCTTTATATAGGGTATCGGGGTTTTGAGAAATGGTCCAATGGTAAGGGTCAGGGTAAAAGTGACCAATTGTCTTACAGGGAGATATGAAAGGGTCCGAGGGCTAGAGAGGGGTAACTTTGTCCAGTCACCGTGACTAGGCATTTCTTTATCTAGGCAACTGATCTCCAAAGAGGCCTCTCAGGCCTCATGGCTGCAACACTGGAGTTGCTGAGTTTGCTGTCATTTGATGGAAAGGGAATCTGGGGATGAGCTTACAGAGCTTGCTGTGATCCTTTAGCTCATACAGGGTGGCTCAGGATGTCCTTAAACTGCACTTTACACACCCCAGTCCTGCTGGGCACATATTTCCCAGCCCCTTCTCTCCATTCCCATGTCACTGTTGATGGACATGTGTCTCCAGCAGCCTCTCTGCTGGGGCAGTAGGTGAGTTCAGTTTAAGCTCTGTCAGTAAGGGCAGTTTACTCAGGGGATGTGCTTGAACTCATCTGCCCTGGCTGCATCCTGAGCCCTTCTACGTTTACAAGCACAAGAGCACATCTAAGATGAGTATTTTTGGTCCTCAGACTGTATTTTAAAGCCATCCATTATCTGTTCCTGCTCCCCCACAGCCCATCGTGGCATGGCAGGGACTTGTGAAAGGCCAGGCCAGGGAGGTACCAGGGGGTTGTGAAGGGCAAGGGCGACATGGACATGAAAGCAAAACTTATCCAGCTTTTGGAACGTCAGTTGAGTGATCAACTGCTCCATGGGGACTCCAGAGAACAGCAGAACCAGCTGCACCACAGCAGATGAGAGGCTGACTTTTTAAATGTCGCAGAATAATAGAATCATTAAGCTTGGAAACGCCCTCTAAGATCACTAAGTCCAACTGTTCACCCATGTTCACCCTTAACCCATGTCCCCAGGTGTCCTATACACATATTTTTTGAACATTCCCAGGGATGGTGTCGCCACCGCTGCCGTGGACAGCTGTGCGACGGCGTGGCAAGTGCTTTGGTGAAGAATTTTCCCTGATATCCAGTGTAAACCTCCACTGGGGCAGCTTGGGATCATTTCCCCTTGTCCTGTCCCTGTTCTCTGGGAGCAGAGCCCAACCCCCTGCTGGCTGCACCCTCCTGTCAGGGAGTTGAGGAGAGCCAGAAGGTCCCCCCAGAGCCTCTTTTTTCTCCAGGCTCCCATAACTGTGGGGAAGAGAGGTAAAACTGACAGAGTAAGTGGGGTTATGGCAGCAGGAGAAAGGATTGTACAGTGCTCATTTTATGGTACAGTCACATTCCTCCAGCCCTGACCATCACCCCAGCTGTTTCCCCCTGGCACTGGAAGTCATGGATGTCTCTGCTGTCCCTCAGATGTCCAATGCCATGAGCCAGTTGATTGGGCTGAAGGAGAAGGGGTTGCCCCGCATCGCTCGGCTGCTCCAGTCCAACAGCTCCGAGGTGGTCCGGTCCGGCGCCTCTCTGCTGAGCAACATGTCCAGGCATCCTGTGCTCCACAAAACCATGGGTAAGTCCTTCTCCCACACCGGGTCCCAGCTTTCAGCTCCCTGGGATCTGCCCAGTTTTGTAAGCCCCATAAGGAGACCTAGCCAGGCTCCAGAACTGGACAGAGCAGTCTCATTTCCTCTGGCCCCAAGGACAGTCACCAGGGCTGTGTGACGTGTGCTGTGCTTTACAGACAGCAACAAACCTGCAGGACCACGAGGGCGACAGTGTTTTGGGAACTGAGTTGGACTTGAGTGCCCATGGCCAACAACACTGCCCTTCCAAAGGCCTGCAGCCCTCGTTTTGTCTAGGAAAAATCCACAGATGACAATGATGCCATCGCTGTCCAACACTTCCAGTGCCTCCCTGCAAAGATAACTCTGTTTGGTGTTAACACAAATAGCATCATTCACTTGTGCCAGATTGTGTTTAATTGTTGATTGGAACATTCCTC
Source organism: Nicator chloris (assembly GCA_013400495.1). Lineage (NCBI taxonomy): Eukaryota > Metazoa > Chordata > Aves > Passeriformes > Pycnonotidae > Nicator > Nicator chloris. Next base: position 365,354 of record WAAE01017688.1, on the reverse strand, counting down.
CACCTCTTTAGCTCACCAGGTGCTCCCAGATGTGTCCCGTCTCCTGTCGTTCCAGTCTGGAAACACCAGCAGCTATGGGGAGATCATGACATCAGCTTGTTACACTCTGAGGAACCTCATCATGTCCAACCCCCACCTGGGAAAGTCTTACCTGTCCAGCAACTTGATAAATAATGTAGTGAGCCTGTGCCGGAATGGGTGAGTGTGGGGCATGAGGCAGGGCAGGGACAGAGCCAGCCTAACCCCAGACCCTTCCCAACACCCTTCAGAGCCAGAGTAGAGCATTACTGCTTCCCAATAAAGGAATTGGGAATGTTGGTGGACAGAAATCCTCAGTACTGCTTTCTTGGAAATAGGCAGGAGCCATCCAGGGTGGAATTTGCAAAGAGGCCTCTGGAAATTTTCTGGTTAAATTTTAGGAAATTCTAAAAAGAACTGAAGCACCAACATCTTAAAGTCTTTTAAAAATAGTATTTATAGAGGTTATAAAAAAGAGAAGTGACTTTTTACACGAGCAGATAGTGACAGGACAAGGGGGAATGGTTTCAAACTAAAAGAGGAGACATTTATACTAAATATAAATTCTTGCCTGTGACAGTGGGGAAGCCCTGGCACAGGCTGTCCAGGGAAGCTGTGGCTGCTCCATCCCTGGAAGTGTCCAAGGCCAGCTTGGATGGGGCTTGGAGCAACCTGGGCTAGTGGAAAGTGTCCCTGCCCATGGCAAGGGGTGGGACTGGATGGGCTTTAAGGTCCCTTCTAACCCAAACCATTTGGGGCTACTCTGATCTATGAAAAATTCCAGCCCTCAGAACTGGATGTCAGTGACTTCCTGGCTCCTGGGCTTCCCTCAAACCTTGTCATTAAGGTCAGGTCTGGGGTTCAACACTGCAGGTACACAAGGATTGTGCTTAACTTTTATGTGCAAATCCGTTCATCTTTTTGTTGAATCATCCTCCTCAAGATGCAGCTCTGGGGGAACATAGACAGGAATTATTTTAAGTACCTCCCTGATTTACTCCAGTATTTTACACCAGCTGAGCAATCTCATCACATTTTACCTCTTTCTATTTTAGGACTTGGTTTGGGGTTTGGTGGTAGGAATTCTGTCCTGTTTGTTATCCGTATTCCCTGCAGCACAAACCTGTCAAGCCTTGCCGAGTTCTGTGTTCATTTCTGGCCAAACTGGTGTTAAACTTCCATTATCTTTGACTACGTTCTCTCCTTCCTAGGCTTTCATCTCTCCTGCCATCTGTCTTTGTTTTAAAATGCCTTAGACAAGTAACCCATTGTTTTCTGTTGTGAAAATTCATTTGCATGCCTTCATCATCCTTTGATAAAGTTCTTCCAATCCACTTCTTGTTCCATGGCAGAGACACTCTCAGTCATTACACGGGGCCTCCTTGTTTAGGTTGGGCTTGGGCCAAGGAGCATCACTCTATTTGCTGCTTTTATTTGCTTCCACTCTCCAACGAGCCCAATTAGCATGAAACCCAGCCCTCTTCTCAGCCCTCATTTGGAACGGTATTTACTCGTGCTGAAGTCCTGCTGTGGCTCCCTCAGACCAGTGCTCAGTATTTTGCTGCTCCAGCACAGCCTTGCACAACCTGAGCTGGGAACACTTTAATTGCCTTGGCTGCTGGGGATGAGCCTTTTTGGAGGTGACTCATGAACTGTGAGGAGTTACCAAACTCTGGAAACGTCTCCAGTCCTACCTGGATCACAAAGTCCTCCCAAGAAACTCCCCAGTTCTTACAGTGTCCAAAACTTGAGTTGTTCCTTTTCCTCCATTACTCGTTTTTGTCCCCAGAGATTTTGATGCTGTTCAATTCTTAAGGAAAAAGAAAAAGAGAACAGTTCCCACCTAGGAATAATCTTACTTGCCCAAGCTGCATTATTTCAGGCTGTTCCAGTAGAGCAGAAGTTGGAGTGACTTTGGACTCTTGCTAGGTCACAAGGTGAAATTTTCCCAGTGTCACATGTCGCCTGTGAAGATAAACAAGAAAAATTAGGGTGGGATTTGTCCAGTCCTACATCAGAAAGAGCCTCCCCCATCCCCAGTGGAAATCTCCTCTCCTTGGGGCTGGCTGAAGTCCCCAGATCCCCACTGTGGTTCTGAATGTGGTGAGTCCAACGTCATCAACCTCCTCCTTCCCAGCACCGCAGGCAGCAGAGAGGGGACAGGGGGGCTTAGGGGTGCCCCAATGCCAGGGAGGACTCAGGGACACCCTGCACCCTGTCAGGATTGTGCAGTTTTCTCTGTTGATCTGCCTCAGTTCCCTGTGGACATTCCCTGACCCTCAGGTTGGGGTTGGTGTCTGGGTGCTCCCTTGGTGTGTCTCCTCTGCCACCCACTGAATCCTGCCCTGTGTTTTTGAGTTGGGGTCTCACTGCTGCAAACCAGGAGCTCCAACTGCTCAAACAACTTCAGAGTCATAGCTTAGAAAGAGACTCCAGGTTCCAGACCAGTGAGTTACGGATCTTGCCCTTTCCCATGTTCTTCTCCCTTCTCCTCATTTTTCTCATAGCTGGATTCTGATTGGAAGGCAGAAAGGGTTCAGCAGCTTATCTGATGGATGTGGTTTCTTCTCCTTCTTCCTGGAGCATCCCAGTTAAGTAATTGGCTGTGTCTCCTGCAGATGCTCTCTTCTATGACATGGGGCTCATGGACAAATGAGGTTCCTTCACTTTTCATTTTTAATCCAAGTTGCTAACATATTGAATATTTCCTTCAATTTTTGGTGGTGTTTCTGAAAATCAAGCCACTGACCTGATTTATTAGGGTGTTTGATTTCCTTTTCATTTTTCTTCTCCAGCTGTCTGAAAAACATTGCTCATTTTCAAGCAACATTATTTCACGAATTAAATTAAAATTCTCCTCATTAATTCTACTGGCTGCACTCAAAGCTTTTCCCAAAATCTCTCCCTGTACTTTAGAGCATCACATTTGGAGTATTATTCTTTATCCCTTCACCATGGATTTATTTCTACTTCTCTTTGTTCCTTCACTCTTCACACCTTTGCTATTGCAGTTTTATTTTACAGTTCAATTCCACCACAGCATTTCACCAAAATCAATCTTTCAAAAAACTCAGGTCTTCCCTTGATTATTCCCTGTGCCAGAGAGTTCTTCTCATCCACACATTTCCAATTTCCCGTTTCCTCCAAAGATTGCACCTTGATATCAATTTTATAATCTCTTCACATCCTGAAGAAATCCTTGTTGTGGGAATTCTTTGGCATTCTCAGTGACGCACATAAAGTTCTTTGTACTTTTGTCCTTTGAAGAAGGATTATTTCTCCCCATTATTTGATATCTATGGACAAGATTCTTGTCTTTTTTGTCCCCATTCTGTTTCTCCCCATTTGCTACCATCTCCTTATGATTGTGTCTTGTTTATGTTTTGTTGAGTCTATAGCTTTTTGAATGACTCCTCCCACCAGGGGACATCTCCCTCACTGCCTTTCCACAATTTTTTCATGAATAATTCTAATTGTAAAAGACAGACTTAATGAACTTTGATTTTCAGGCAATTTGTTATTAAGGAATTTTCCCCCCAAACCCGTTGTCCTTGATATTCTGCTCTGTGTTATCCACTACTATATTCACACTATTTTTTGGGGGATATGCTGCTTTACCTACTGAAGTTGGCATCACAGCTCCACCAGCTCATATTGAGCTTTTTATACCTAAATTATAGGAGTGGATGCTGTAAGAAACAGTCAGTGCCAGACCTTCAAATGAAGAGTGTAGAAATTCTTCTGCCTGAATTCATAAATGACTCATGTACTGATGCTGGTAATTTTGGCTTGAAAATAGAAAACTTCTGAGGTGTTCTCTGGAGACATAGTGACAAAAAGTACATATTTAACATCATTAGAAGTAAATTATTTCAAAAATAAGAGAAAATTACTCTGGCTTAGAAAGAGAGAAGCAACTTCAAACTACAAATCCTTGAAAGAGAGACTTCAGTTTGTGCTCTGCCCATCTTCTCACAGCTACCCTTGCGTTTGTAGGTATTTAATGGCTTTTCAGCCACAGACATTTCAGCTAAAAAATGTTTTAAAACATTGTCATTCTGGTGACAGAGCACAGCGTGGTTATAACTAGAGAAGAGATTTGGCAATAAAACCTGGTTTTTCTGTCCCAAAGCATTGCTCAGGAATTTCTGGCTGTCCTCCAGCCCTCCACACAACACCAGGAGCTGCACAACACCTTTGGAGTTTATGACCAAGTTAAACTCGATCCTTGCTTTGGTAACAGCTGCTGTGTATGTCAGAGAAATGCCCCAAAATTTACTGGATGTGGTTCCATCCCTGTCCTCCCACACTCCAAGTGTGGAGTTGATCTCCCAGGTTCCTCATGACCTATTGGTCCCATTTCTTGTAGGCTTTTGGAGACTGTTTTGAGGAATGTTGTGAGGACTGTTTTTGAGGACACAAGGTTTTGTGGAGCTGTATCAGACAGGGAGGGTTCTGAGCTTGGTTCTGTTCCTCTCCCTCACCCTGGGTGGGACAGGCTGGGGCTGCTGCCCTGAACCCTGAGCAGGAATATCCCATAGCCAGGAGGAGGCCCAGGAGATGGGGAGCAGTGATGGGAGCCAGCAGGGAGGGGATATCTGGGTATGAAATGTTCCAAAATTATAAAAGGTGCTGCGATGACTCATGGTTTCGAGCTGTGACATGAGCAGGTATCTGTTCCCTTGTGCTGAGTAAGGGCTCTGGGCTGCTTGCAGATGTTGTTATTGCAAAGGCTCCCATCCCCTGTCCTCTCCAGGCAACTCCAAGCCTGCTCCTCTGCCCCCTCCCAGGAGATCCACCCACGCTGTCCCTGCAGACTCCAACAAAGGGTTGGCACCACTGCCCTTCTCATTCCCTCCCTCAAATTTCAGACTCAGCTCAGTTTTATGCTCATTTTCCCACTCAGATCCTCCCCTCTCTTTCATTTGCCCCGCTCTGGTCACAGTTGTCACACAATATTGCTGAGAGAGCAGGAGGGTGTTACTGACAGTCCTCTTTGTGGCTAGTCAGGCTCCCAGCTGGAGCTGGGCTAGTCCCAGGTGGTCAGCAGTGTCTGTGGGGTGCTGCTCTGCACCTGCTGTAATCCTCCTGTTGCATTCATCTTCCCAGCTCCTGTCCAAAGGCGGCCGAAGCTGCTCGACTTCTCCTGACAGACCTTTGGTCCAACAGGGAGCTCCAGAGCGTGCTCAAGCAGGTGAGGACAACACTCCTGCTTCTGGGAGTCAGGAGCAGCCCTGGGTTGTTCACGTGCCAAAGTGGGCAGCTGGTGAAGGCCCTGAGCCAGCAGCAAGTAGGGCAGGGCCCAAGAGGAGCCTGGGGTACTGGGACACCCACCTGGGATCTGAGCAGGTGGCAGGGGGTCACTGCTGGGACTCGCTTTGGGGACAAAAGCAGATGGTGACATGTCTGTGTCAGACACCTTCCTCCCTGGGGATGGTGCTGGAATGCTCCCCAGCACAGCCCCCTGCTCTGGGCTGGACACGCTGGGGGTTTCACCCTCACTTAGGGGATTCCCTTCATCACAGTCCATCGAGTCCCAGCAGGTGCCTGGCAAGGTCCTCTCTTTCCCCCCATTTTCTTCTGTGTCCATAACTGTGCCCTGTGGTTACATCCCCCTGCAGTCAGGGTAAGCTTTCAAACCAAGAGGAGGAATATTTGGGATTTCCTCCCTGCAACAGAAGCTGGGACAGTGCAGAGCCAGATGGGCACTGAGCCAGCCCCAGCCCCCATCTCCCAGGTTGGGGAGGTCCCACCTTCCAGCTCCCAGCTCCAGCTGCTCCCAGTTCCCAGCTCCTGCTCCCAGTGGCTTTCTTTGAACAAGCTGGGTTTTTCCAACTCAAGAGCAGCAGCACCTGCAGACAGTACAGGGCCAAGTTAAAGAGAAGGAGGAATCCCTAGAAAGGGGACCACCTGCAGGCAGGAGCAAAGCATCCAGACTCTGTTCCCATGTTGACAGTGAGGGACTCTCTGCACAGGAGCTGGGGTAGTTTTGTGCCAGGTTCTGCTCACAGCCTGTGCCAGCTCATTTTGGTGTGACTGAGTCACTCTGGTGTTCACACAGAGGTTTATTGCATAGGTAATCCTCAGGGGAGGAGGATGGCAGTCTGTAGGGGTACATGCATCATACAAGGACTTCTTCCCTTTTTTCAGGATGAGGAACTAAATTAAACAATACTCAGTGAATGATTAAATAGAAGTTGCCTCCAAAAACCTGGAGGGGTCCAGCTCTGGGTTGATGGAAGGCAATGCAAGGAAAAGCACCCTGGTCTAGAGGAAGATGTTCCTGCCCATGGCAGGGGATGGAATGAGATGAGCTTTAAGGTCCCTTTAACCCAAACCATTCCATGGTTCTAGAATTCTGTGGAGTTCATCAAAGGGTGACCAAGGCACCCAGAGGGCTAACAGAGGAGGTTGGCTGAGAATGAAGTACACTTTGCTCAATAGCTGCTCTCACTGTAGAAACTGATATGCACTCACTGCACTTGATGTTTCTGCTTTTTCAGCAAGGGTTTGATAAGAATATGATGGGATCTTTAGCTGGAACGACCTTCAGGACCCTCTCCTCCAGATTTTAGAGCCACTCCATGCACATTCAGGCTGCAGGTGAGAACACAGCCCTTGTGGTGGATTTGAGGGACAGGAATCCTTTGAGATTGTTGCTACTTTTGATCACCCCAAAAGTGTGTTTGTGAGATTGTCATCCCAAATCTTCCCAGCCCAATCTTCTTCTGTGAGAGGTCAGAGGCTGTGCTGTCCCTGGCCTGGGGCAGGTGTTGCCCCCACTGCCCAGCTGTGCATTTTGGAGATGCTCAGCACAGATGTCACAGGACAGACAAAGCTGCTGGGCTTGACTGTGCCTTTCCCTTCCTTTGCCAAGCAATCACTGATTCAGGCATTTTTCCAAACCCTCACAGAGGAGGTTCTTCCTGGGATTATCCCTGGCAATTCCCTCATTCCTGGACTTAGAACAGGGTTATCCAGACTGTGCCAGTAATGTGCAGTGAATTCCAGCACATCCATGGCTTCAGCCATTAGCCTTAGAAATTGTTTGAGAAATCTACCTGTCAACCTCAGGTCAGAACTGAGAACCACATTCTGTCAACTGAAAATCCCAACAGAGAATCCAGGAAAGAGAAACCATGGGCAGAATTTCCAGGGCAGCATTATGGGTTTATATTCAGTGTGAATGAGAACTTAACCCATCAAGTGCTTTTCACTGATGACTCACCCTGAAGGGAAAAGCTTTAAGCACTTTAAAAGTACCAGAGGTCTCTTGGACGGTGTCCGAGATTATGCAGAGGGAATTATTTGCTCCCTTCCCCAGCATGGTCCTTGTGATCAAACCAAGAGAAAACAGTGCCAAAGCCCCTTCCTTCCCTCTGCCCAGGAATGGATTTCACTGGGACTCTGAGGAGAGTGGAAGTCCAGGGTGAAAAGCTATGGGCAGCCAAGAAACTGCAGCCAGGCTCAGAGAAAAGATTAAAAGTTGGGATTTGCTGTAATGTAAAGATCTCTTGAATGCTTTCATTATCTGGGATTTTGCTTTTTCTTTGTTTTATTTTTTTTTCCATTTCAGAATTTGGAGTTGGTTCATGTCCAGGAAGAACAACACTTCCATGATTCCTTAGGATGTTAAAGATGTAGAGAGTTTCTGAGTTCAACTCAACTGTAAAGCAAACCAAACATGTGGATTTCATGTGGATGACACATATTTTTAAGCATTTTCTTCTTTTTAGGGGGAAGAAGGGACTTTTATATACTTTCTCGATGTCAATAATTATTTTTTTGCCAAGAGTGTGTCTGTGTAACTCTGGGTGTGATGCTGAGGTGTGTGCAGGCAGCACACACAGAATGCAAGTGAGGAGCAGGATCTTCCTCCAGCTCAGTCCCCTGTTTCCCACCCAAAGTCAGGGTGACTGTGCAGTTTAACCCCTTGCAGGGTTTTATTCCACCTCTACCCTATCCATGCACTAAATACTGCCATGTAAAAATTTGTCACAATGTGTTTTTATCCACAAACACACAAAAAAGTCAATTTTAGGTTGAATTCCCCCTTTGCATCTGTCCATTATTAACAGATACACACAAGGATGCTCTTCTTCCCAGGGCTGATTATTCCTAACAGTTATGAACAAGGGCTTCTTCTCTGCTTAGAATTTTTCTCTGATAATTGTTAGCATTTTCTTTCCTGTCACATGAACTCTTTATCTCAAGAAGCAAATTGACACCTGCAGATTCTCTCCCAGGCCTCCATCACCCTTCCCTGAAGCTGTTTGTGAGAGGACAGTTGGGACACAGTTGCAGAGCTTGAACATTCCCAGGTCCTGATCCATTCTGAGCACCAGAACAATTCCAGTTCCTGACTCTACCTGGACAAAGGTGGCATTTGAGAAGCTGAGCAGGACAGACCAACTGTTTTCCACCTGGAATCATTGACTGCCACAGGAATGAAAGAAGGGAGGGATGTGGCCTCTTTAATCATATTTTTTTTATTGATCAATGTAAAGAACTGGTATTAATGTGCAAAGGAATGTGAGCACTTGTGTGATGTCAGGTTTGGAAATGTTTTATTTCTTGGGATCTTGAATTGCATTAATCTGCCTGGGATGCTGAGGCTGTGATGAGGGACTGTTGAGCTCATTTCAGAGCAACTCAATTCTCACAACCTTGCTCTCTCCAGAAGAAAAATACCTTGCCCATGGAGGGGACACAGCTCAGACTCACAGGGAAGGAGCAGCTGAGGCTGTGTTTGCTGCGTGTGCTGGTTATTCCTTAAAGGGTGCAGGGGTACAGGGCCCTGTTTTTCAAATATCAGGGGCTCAGGAGGTGCTTGGGAAGGATGTATGATCAGCCTGGAAATGGAAAAGCAGTCTCATTTTAAGTGTCAGGCTCCTAAATTGGTGGGACTCAGGATATTCAATTCACAGCCATGGGGTGATTTGTGGCCACTAAAAAACCCCCTGTGAAGTTTGGGTTTGCTCTGCTGCAGTTCCAGGTGGCTCTTGTTGGTCCCCATTTGGAGCACAGGGAGCTCCTGCTCACAGAGGGAGGTCATTTCCAGCAGTTTTTCTTCTTGGGCTACAAGGGGTGGCTTCACCTTCTGCACTTTAATGAGCAGCCACTCTTTGCCCACATTCAGCTGGGAGCTTTCTGTGCTGAGCTGCAGCCAAATGAGAGAGTGAAAAAAACCCTTTTGAAATGGAGAGGCAGAACCAGGAGAATCCAGTAGAACAGAAGGGTTTACATAGAGCAAAGAGGCCCAGCCAGTGGGCAAAGCCCTTCCACTCCCCAAGCAGTTCCCTGGCTTCATGTGGATTCCAAGATGCAAAATACTCCAAATGCTCTGGGCAAGACCCGTCTGTGGATGTCCCCAAGGGCTGCAGCGTTCACAGGGTTGGTTCAGTTTGGGTGTAAAGTGTTCTGTGCCATTTTGCATTCAGGTTTGTTCTGTAATTACACACTTGTCCAACACAAGTCCTGGGAGCGAATGTTTTTCTTTGGAAAACTAATTGGGGAAACAGAACTACAAAATGGAATGATGGAATATTGAGGAAATTCACTCTGATTGGCTGTGATTTAGGCTTTATTTTAAAACACTGCAGCTGCTTTCACCCCTAATGCAGTCACTGAGTCACTGTACAAGGCACAAAGAGCTGTAGCTTTATCATCATCAACTCACAATTAAATTTACAGGTATTTAATTAAATTTACTGGAGATTTCATTAGTGACTAGTGGACTCCAGGAGACAGATTCATCATTCACATAAATTTTACAAAAACCATTGTTACAGTTATTTTTATTACAGGTTTTTTTCAAAGCTAACAAAATGATAAAAATAAAATCTGTCTCTCTAAAAAAAAACAGCTCTAAGCTGTTCCAAACATGAGTGGGCACAGCCCTGAGCAATCTCACCTGGCTGGGATATTGTCCCTGCCCAGAGCTGGGCACACCAGAGGGATTCCTCCCATTGAGCTAGGTGCTGTTTGTCACTGCTTGCAAATCTCAGGGCAGAGCCCACTCAGGAGAGCCATGGGCTGCAGGAATCACAACCATTCTGCCATTCCAGGGCTGTTCTGCAGCTGGATCTTTCCCAGGAATTTCTCTGACACCCTCTGTTTTCCTCTCAGTCTCTCTAAAATGTGGACACCAGACTCCACCCAAGTCAGTGAAGTGACTTTGATGCCCAACTGTGAGAAGTGAAGGAAAAATCAGGCAGTGGAATAATTGGTGTTGCTCATAACCTGCTATTCTGGGAGCTCAGTGAGGTTCCCTCCAACATAAATTAATGCTCTTTTCACCAGTATCATTTTTTTCATTCTGGGGAGGTATTTTATGATTTTAACTGTGACATCATCTCTGATGAGATGGTTTGCTGTTCCTTGCTCCTTGAAGAGCCAGGGTAGGGCACACCCCCAGGACAGGGACAGGGCAGGTCTGTGGCACAGGGATGGAGAATTCCAGAGGAGGAGGAGGGAGGAGTGTGGCCAGCAGCAGCAGGAACAGGAGCAGTTGGATGCCCAGCCGTGTAAATAAACACCACCCTCATTGTCCTGGGCACAGCAGAGCTTTTTTGGTTTATTTTCTTATAAATACTTTTTTAATTTGTGTGTGTACAATCCCACCCCAGCATTTCAGAAGCCTCATGGACAAGTCGAAGGCAGTTTTATTCCTTTCTGAACACACACCAGTGTGAGACCAACTCAGCCTTACCAGTCCATAGCTCTACAGTATATTCTGTAAGATATAGGTATGTGAGAAAAATGTCTTGGAGTTTTGTTTTGGCTGTACTGTATGTATTTGCTTCATTGGAAAAGCTGAAATCAATAAAATTGCTGGAATTTCTTCAAGCTTTCTGGTTTGGATGGTTTTATTTTGGTGGTTTTGCCAGTATTAGGAAAGAAGAAAGGTCTGAAAGGTCTGAAAAACCCCTGTTACCCTGCAGCGGGAATCAGCTTGGACTGCTCTGCCTTATCCAACAGGAGTAAGGAAGCTGTAAATCCCATTTCCTCCAGCCTGGCACTGCCCAAGCTCCCCAGGGAATGGTCACAGCGCCAAGGCTGCCAGAGCTCCAGGAGTGTTTGGACAATGCTCTCAGGGATGCCCAGGGTGGGATTGTTGGGGTGTCTGTGCAGGGCCAGGGGCTGGACACAGTGATCCCTGTGGGTCCCTCCCAGCCCAGGATCTTCTATGATTCCATGATTTCATCCTCAGTGGGTTTCTCTCCCAAGAGCTTTCACAGCCATCACTTCAGTCCATCGCAAAGTTAATTCCCATTAGTGTCGTTTGTGTCACTGCTGAAAGGATCCAAAGGCTGTGGCAGGGAAAACCCCCCAGTTTCTTCTGGACCTGCCCCACCTGAGCTGTGCTTGAAGCTCCCTGGTTCTGATATTTAGAAGATGTGGTGAGGGTGAGGGGATCCTCCCCAGTTTCTCTCTGGGCCAGGCTGGGCAGGCCCAGCTCAGAGAAGCTCCTCACACAGACCCAGCAGCTCCTGGCACTCAGTGACCTCCTCTGGACCCTTCCCAGGGGAACGATTTCCTTCCTCAGCTGAGGAGCCCACAACACACAGGGCAGAGGGTGAGTGAGCCTGGGCTTGTGTTGGGACATCAGAGCCCTTCCTGAGCTCTGCTCCATCCCTACCCATACTTGATACTCCCTTGAAGTCTTTGTTGAGCTATCACTGGGATGGGCTGGCCAGGGATGGTGGAGTCACCTGCCTGCCCATCGCACAAAATAAAAGATTATTTCACCCCACGTGTATCACTTAACATTTCACTGTGCTGATGTTTGTGTGTCATTTACCTCCCTTTCCTTACTGGTCTAGCTCCCCAAAATTCCACAGACATTCCTCCATCCTCAGGAATGTCACTGATGTATCAGGTAACAGCAGCTTGTACGAATCCTCCCCATTTCTCACAGGCATCACAAACTGGAAAAGGTAAATACCTGCTCTTCTCTGCTCCTCTGCTTCCTGAGTGCTCCTTCTTCCAACACCCACTGACCCCCCAGTCTCCTGGCAGGTCGTTCCCCTCTGTTGGGAGATGCTCTCACTTTTAGACTCATTCTTCTGACCCCAGCTGGTTTTTCCTTCAACTGCTTTTGGCAGGTTTAGTGTAGTTTATGTTGAACTTGAAAGAGGTTGTGAAGCCTTTCCTGTTTTTGTCTTCAGCTGTTTGACAAACACCTGCTAGTACTTCCTTCTCCTGCTGCTCACCCAGGCCAGCTGCGTTCTGCTGTTCCTCAGGGAATTCCTCCCTGCTGGGATGTGCTGGGATTGAGCTTCAGGATGATGAATGCAGCCCACATCGCCTGGAAACCCCCCTACGTTCCTGTTTTGGAGGATGAGCCTGTGGTGGTGGATACGAAGGCTTTTGTTGAGCCCAGATTTTCCTGCTAATCAAGACCAAATTGGAAGCTGCATCTGCACCCTTTGGGCACTCCCAGCCTGCTCCTTGGAATTGCTGTTGACAACATCAAAGGATTTGGTCTTTCCATCAGAGCCTGCAGGAACAGGAGCCCAGTGCACACAGGGAGAGCTCAAGTGCAGGATGCACAAAGGACTTTTTGCTCCCTGTGCTGGGGAACACTGGGCTGTGCAAGCACTGGATTCACAGAGGGAATAAGGAAGCAGCACCTCTTGATCTCCTTCAGGAGATTCTTCAAAGCAGACACCTGGCAAAGGGGAATGAGCTTAGCTCTGAGCTGTGTTTGGTATTTACTCAAGGCAAGGCTGAGGAATAATTCTCTACCACTGCCAGGATCTCATGAACAGAGGATTTACAGCCCATCAGACAGGCTGGGCACACTCTGTGAGCCCGTGCAAGGGGCAAGGGACAGATGCCACCCCCTGCACGTGGCTCAGAGCTGCTTTCCAGGAGCACCCTCTGCTGCTCTGCTCAGGCTGCTGAAGGGTGGGTGAGCACCAGAGGATTAAACATAAAGGCAAAGCACCCAAACTCAAATGTGTAAACCAGCTTCGGGTGGAGCCAACAGCCCTTCAAAACCTAACTGCATTTCAGCTGTGATCACTCCTTCCTCAGACAGCTCCTGGGCCCTCCACAGCAGCAGTGTTTGTAACTGCCTTTGACTGTGCTACACAAGTAATTGTTTTGTAAAAGCCCATTAGGGAGCAGCACATCCAGCAGAACTTGGGAGGATTAAATTTGACATCACAAACATCACCAAGTGGGGGTGTCCAGTCTGCAGCTTCTTCAGGCAGGAACCCCACCTGAAGTCACATCTAAGAAAGGTCATGTCAATGACAGGCTGGGAGAGGGAGTTGCCTTCTGCCCAATCTGAAATGTCTACAAGGAATGCACTGAGTCCTACTGTCCATTCCTGAGTAGCTCCCTGGACACTGGAGAAGGACAGGACAATGGAGTTCAGAACACACCTCCAGTTGGGAAATGAATTCTTGCTCACCAGTGGAGCCCACACACGACCACATGCTTGGATCTCTGTCCATGTGAAGCAGGTGAAACGGATCCCAAGAAACCACCAGGTTTTTGAGGTCTGCATCCTGTGTGTGGACACGTGACAAAAGCCCATTTTTGGATAGGGAGGTCTGTGGACACACACAAAGACTACAGGGAGGTTGCAAGAAAAAGACAACCATTCATCTGTCCCTTCAGGGCCTGGCTCCACCACAGATGCAGTGATTTAGCTCAGGTGTAATGGGACTTGCAGCAGGATTCAAGGGGAGAAAATGGATGCTGCAGGGTGCAGAGCACCCCCAGAGGACTCGTCCCAAGGACAGCAGGCACTAAATCCTCGGGAACTATACAGGTCCTACAGCCCCAGGATCCCCAATAAGCCATGGGGTTCTACCAGCAAAGCCTCATCCCAGCAGCCAGGCAGCCCCTGGCACGGCCCCTCCCATCCCACAGCACAATGTCTGAATCCTTTTTCTCTGCCTGTCATGCTTCAGGGCAGACCCCATTCTTCATTTTCAGCTCCATGGGATTCCACCCCGTGGGTCCCAGGCACCAGAACTTCCTGACTTTCCCAGGCCACACCACTCCCCATGCAAGAGAATTCCACGGCCCAGACTCCACCCTGAACTGTGCAAGGCACCTGTGGGAAGCACCAAACCAGAAACCCCAACAGCCCCGAGGACCCCAGAGCACCCACACCTCCTGCAGGGGCACACAAAGCCCCTGCTGGGACAAACTGCCTCAGCAAAGTCTCTCTGTCTCACTTTCCCAGCTGCTGGGTGGGATCACCCCAAGCACAGGCTCTGCTGTGGCCCCATGGCCAGATGTGTGGCAGTGCCACAGGCCCAAGGGCACACTGTGGGGGACACATGGCAGCCCAGGCAAGAGGCCCTGTCCCACAGGGGTGCCTGTGCACCAGAGCCCCCTCTGCACCCTCTGTGGTGGCTCTGCAGCCACACAGTGCTGAGCTCTGGGACTGCTGCAGGAACTGTACTCAGCTCTGGCCACCTCCCACCTTTGGGATACTTGAGATCTCAGCCAGGACCTGAAATATTGGCCAAAGTGTTCATCAAGACCAGGTCTGCTTCCTAAAAATGCCTGTCAGCAGTTCCACCTTCCCAATGACATTCCTTGGTATCCTGCAAGGATCCCTGCAGTGCTCTTTTTGTGCTGAAACTTCTTCTCAGTCTCCATCAGCTGGGCTGAGGAGGCTGGGAGCAGCAGGGATCTCACTTCTGCACCAGGGATCTCGTTTCATTTCTGCCAGGGCTCCTCTGGGAGCTGGGGCTGGCTCAGGAGAGGGCAGCAATCCCACAGGGATTCATTCCCTGCCTGCCTGCCCTGGGACAGGCAGGACTTTGGGCTTCTCTGTACAACCCCAGTTGTACCTCTCCCACAGTTACCCAGCCTTGCAGACTGGATCTTGCACAGAAGTTCTTACAGATCCCAGATTATTCTGGGCCCCTTTTTCAGTGCTTCCTAAGCTTGTCTTTGTCTCAGGAGAGCCTTTTGAGGGACCCCAGGAGGCATCCCAAGCACAGGGCCATGTCTTTTTCACTCAGCACCAGGAAGCCTCTCCTCTGCACTGCTGGGATGCAGAAAACTGTGCCTGAGCCTTCACAGCACCATCTCCATCAGGATGGGGACAGCAGTGATATCCAGAGCACCATTTTCCTGATAAAGAAAATTGAGAGCACTTTGTCAGGATGTGGCACCTACTCCCAAGCCCCAGGAATGCTTCTCAGAGTCCCATCACAACTCTCTGCAGCTTGATTCTCTCACGGAGAGAAGGCTTTGATGAGAGGTTTTGATGTAATTACCTCCCTCTTACCCCCTCCTGGGGGTGGTGGCAGAAATGAAACGAGATCCCTGGTGCAGAAGTGAGATCCCTGCTGCTCCCAGCCTCCTCAGCCCAGCTGATGGAGACTGAGAAGAAGTTTCAGCACAAAAAGAGCACTGCAGGGATCCTTGCAGGATACCAAGGAATGTCATTGGGAAGGTGGAACTGCTGACAGGCATTTTTAGGAAGCAGACCTGGTCTTGATGAACACTTTGGCCAATATTTCAGGTCCTGGCTGAGATCTCAAGTATCCCAAAGGTGGGAGGTGGCCAGAGCTGAGTACAGTTCCTGCAGCAGTCCCAGAGCTCAGCACTGTGTGGCTGCAGAGCCTTCAGGGGCCCTGCCTTGGCTGCATTTCTGCAGAGGAGGAGCAAAGCAGCCAAAACCCCCCAGGCTGGGCACCAGGGAAGAATCCCCTCATGTCCAAGGTGGCCCTGGCTTCCCAAGGGAAGGCCATGGGGAAAAAAAAAACCAGATGGAAATTTTCAAAGGTCATAAATCTATTGGATGTTCCTGGCACTGCAAAACCCAAATACTTTCCCAGAGAAGGAGAGTTCTTCCTGCCTTTCCCTGGAACTTCACCAAGAGCCTGACAAGGTGAGGATCTTACTGAGGGAGCTGAGCTCAGGTAGTCCCTGTCACTGCTTTTGGGTCCCCAGGCCCAGTTCCAGTGTGGCAGAGGGCCCAGCCTTTGCTGTCCAGTGAAGGGCAGCAGAGATGTGCTGTGTGCATCTCAGTGCTTTCTTCCTAATGCTTTTAACTCCTTCTCCAGGAAGCCTCTTTCTCTCCCAGTACAGTAGCTCCTGCTTCAATCAACGAGGATCCCTCCTGGCAGAACAGGAAAATCAGTCCCACTGTTTCTCCCAGGGCTGAAAGAAATGCTCAAAAAATGTAAAGGGAAAAATTGGAGATTATCTGGGAGCCTTTGAGTTCCACCCTCAGCTTTTCTTTACTACATTTTACCCACGGTGAAAATTGATTCCTGCTTTCTTCCAGGAGGGAGAAACACACTGGAAAGGATCATGGGAGCAGGGTCACTGGCAGGATTTCAGTGGGGCCCTGGATTTCCCAGGCAGCAGCACATCTCTTAAGTGTCTTCTGTCATTCTTGGCTGTCCGTTGAGAAACTGGCTGTGCCTATCCCAAATATTTTTCTTTTTTTCCCCGAGGGAAAGCCAGAAGTCACCCAGAAATGATTTCCCGCAGGAAGTGCCAAAGCGGGAGAAGAGGAGAACAGGAGATGTCTTGGGGAGTGTTTGTGGTGTTTTCGGTGCCGGCTCCCTGGTACACGGAGCAGATCCCACACCCAGCACCCTTCTGCCCCTGGAGCCTGCCCCAAGCTCCCGAGAGCAGCAGCAGCAGCTCTGCAGGCTCAGCGGGCGTGGGAAAGGAGCAGAGCTGGGGCTGAGTCACTGCCCCGCCCGGCGGGGAACCGCGGGAGGCACAGCCTGGAGAGGCTCCCAAAAAGGGCAGAGCACGAGAGGGTCAGAGCCACGGGACCCCGACCCCATCCCCACTGCTGGGATGGGCTACAGCAGGGACAGAGCTGTGTGCTGGGTCTGGTATGGCATGGCATGGCATGGCATGAGCAGATATCTTTACTTCTGGGCAGGACTGCTCAGCTTTGCCCTGGGACAGGTCACACAGAGCCCAGTGCTGACAGAGCCAAGAGCATGGGATGTGGGAATATCTTCCCAACAAGTGTCCCCTGCCACCCTCCTGCCATGGACCATCCCTGCAGGGGCAAGTGCCAGCACATTTGTGGGGCTGTGCAATCCCCAGAAACCAGGGCTGGGCTTTGTCCTGCACAGCTCTTGGGGTCTGGCAGAGGGAGGGACCCTTTTTCCCTCCACCTGAGCTGGGGGACAGGAGCAGACTGTGGCAGGGGACACATGCAGTGTCCTACAGCCCCACAGCTGTGCCAAGAACAGGGTGGTGACCGTGGTGTGGCAGCAGCAGAGCCATAGGCACCTTCCATGAACTGTCCAAAGGGGAATGCAGCCTGCCCAGAAGTTATCCAAGGGCAGCCCCTCCATGCCCTCCAGAGCAGAGCTGAGCTGCTCACCACAGGAGCACCAGTGGGGCACAGCCCAGGGCCAAGCCCTGAGGAGGAACCAGGCCAAAATCACTGGTGAGTCCAGCTCTCCTTTGGGAAGATGCTGCAGAGACAATCCCTGTGTGAGAGCACTGTGGCTGTTTCTGTCCATGTTTATGGATCTGCCACTGGGCTGCTCCTCCTGCCCAGGAGCACCAGGAACATGAGGTTCCCATGCCCAGGCTGTTGCCACCACCCTGTCACCCTCCCCAGGGACCACAGTAGGCAGAGCTGCTCTGGCTTCCTGGAAAGAAGATTGTTCCTTTGCAGGGCAGTTTTAGAGTGGAGGCTTTCCTGGCAGAAAACTCCTCACATAACCTCAGCTGCTCTGTGATACCCCCCACACCTGGCTGGAGCAAACTGGTCTCATGGAAGGTGTCCCTGCCCATGGCAGGGGGTTGGAACTGATGATCCTTGAGGTCCTTCCCAACCCAAAGTGTTCTATGGTTTTTTGATTCTGTGGTTTTGAGCCTGGGGGGGGGCATGTGGGGGGTGTGTGTGTCTCCAAGCATAATTTCTTCAGGACAAATGTGCCAGCACTGTCAGCAGTGCTGGTGCAGGGCAGGGCAGCCATGCCAGGTGTGGAAGCAGAGGATGCCCAGAGCACCTGTCCTCCCCTCTCTGTGGATGGAACTGCAGCACTGGCAGCTTCCTTGGTTGGTTTTCTTTAAGGTGCCACCAATACCTGTCCATAAACTGAGCTCAACAACCACATTTGGAAGGTTTCCCCAGCCTCACCTGGACAGCTTAAAATTAGACACTGAAGTCTGAGAGAGTTGCTCTGGGTTCCCCTCATGGCCAGAGGAGAGAAATAAACTGCCCAGCATGTGGTTCACCTCATGGCCAGGCAGAGGTGGATGGAGGGGCAAATGAACAGTTTTCTGTTCCCACTGCTGGTTGAGGAAGTGCAGATTAAGACAAGCAATGCTCAGGCACAGGAGAGTGGCCCAAACCTCACCCTTTATCTTCTGGGAGAGCACAGGCACAGAACCTCCACTCTAAAACTGCCCTGCAAAGGAACAATCTTCTTTCCAGGAAGCCAGAGCAGCTCTGGCCTGGCAGGATGGGATGGCAAACAACCCCTTCCTTCTGACAGGAGCTGAAGCTGCTGCCAGCCCAGCAAAGGAGGTGAAACCACAGCAGCTCTGCAGGGTTCTCCGCTTCTGCTGCACCTGAGGAGCTGCCACCACTGCAGTGCTGCCAACTCCTGTCTTGCCATCCCCATTCCTCTGAAATTCCCCCCTCCTGCAGTCATTACCCTACCCAGGACATTTGCTTTCTTTTATTTGCAAACAGAAGTCTTCAGAGAAAAGCTTGGCACGCTCAGCACCACCCTTGTGCTGCAGGGCAATGCACCTTTATGGGCAGGATTAAGAGACTTCTCTGTAAATCCTGAGTGCTCTGACTCATGTTCATTGTGCTCAAACGCTGTGGAAACCCTCCTAACTGCATTTCCTTGGGATTTTGTGGCTGCTTTCCCTATCTCTGGTCAGACACAGCAGTGCAAAGAGAGGCTGGGTAGCAAAGGAAACTTCACCTGATTGTCCAGCCCTGCCTCTCATGGGACTCTGAGCCAGCACTGAAATGAGAGCCAGAAACTGGGAACTGGTGCCAGGAGCCACAAAAGGCAGTGAAAAGGAGACATCTTGTTCCCCAAACAAGGAATACTGTGAATTCATCCTAGTATCAAGGGGTAAGAGGAATTAATCATTTCTGTCCAGCAACACCAGGAAACAAAACTCGTCCAAGACTCTGGGAAGGGGAGTGCTCAGGTCTGGTCGCACAGGGAGATGGGATCAGTGAAACCTGCAGTGAGGAGTGAGCCCTGGGAGCAGCTGGGTATTTAATTCACATTTCTGTTCACTTGCACTTGCCCAGGGCTGAGGCTCACACTCAGCAGGGCCTTTTCCCACAGACAGGGCTCGTGGTGCTCCTGGAGCACACCCAGGCCCCGCTGGAGCCTCAGGCTGGAGCTCTGCAGGGTGACCAGGAGAGCCCTGTGCCATCTCTCCCTAAGGAACGGACGGATATTTCTCCCCAGGGCTGGTCTAGAATTCAACAAGAGGCTCATTTTGCATGTGAGACCATTGCAATGGGGCCAGCAGAGGTGAAGCACCAATTCTGACACACAGTTCCTCCAAGCTGCCCAAATCCCTGCACACTCCAGCTTTTGAAGTGCCTCTGGTGAGATCCCAGATTTCCAGGAGCACCACCAGTGCCCAGCTATGAAAGCACAGCTGCTGGAGCTGCTGCAGTGCCCAGGGCAGCAGCCTGGCCAGTTCTCCTCTGCAGACATGCAAACAAAACTGTCAGTACTAAATCTGCTCTTTGAGGCAGACACACAAGAGCTGCTTCCTGTGGACAGAGCTCATCAGAGCTCCTCAGTCATACTCTCAGTCATCCCCAGCTGCTCATTCATGGCTTTCTGGGCTGCTTCATTTTACTCCTCTCTGTAAAAATCTCAGGTTCTCAGATGCTGAACTTGACTCTGAGCACACCCACATCAGGGTAGAAATTGTAAAAACCCAAACTGTCTTCAATCTCCCCTTTTGTCTTTGAGTGGAAACAAGTAGAAAGAAGATTGAAATTAATGGCCCAAATTCCAAATTTCCAGATGTTCTGTCAGGGTGAGGTTAGGCCTGGATCTGTTGCTGATTGCCTGGGCTGGGATGCTGAGCCCTCCAGTTCTGCCTGGCTGGTGTTAAAGAGCTTTAGACTGAAGAGTCACTGAGCCTTAAATAAGACAGAGAGAAATCAGAGAGCTGGGCATGAGGACAATTCAGATTTTAGTGCTGTTCAGCATCTCAGGCTGAGCCTGGACTTCATTGCTCTGTCACAAAAAAAGGATTGCAGATAATGAGCTAATAACACTTCACTCTCCCAGCCTGTTTTGCATCTTCAAAGCCTCCACAAGAACAAATAATTAACTGTCCAGAGCACAAGCTCATAACTAGGAGCTGAGAAACCAAGTGAGTCAATGTGCTTGCGACAGCTCCTTGCAGTTTTCAGTAAAAACTCATTTTGGAGGGAGGGCTTTACTGGCCCGACTGGTCGCCCCAATCCACATTCCAGGGACAGACCCAGCCCGGGAGAAACCCCAGCAACTTCAAAAGAGCAACACCTCAAGACCTGGACAGGAATGCCCCAGACCCAACCGTGTGCCTTCCTCCTTTAATTTGCAGGCACGGGGTGAAACTGCTGAGCTCAGAGCCCGTGCTCAGCCCATCCTGGGCACATCCTGCTGCACAGAGCCTCCTCCCAGCACTGCTCATCCCAAACAACTCCATTCCACCCTCTGTTAGTGCAGGATTAGCTCTCCTTAACCTATCTGTGGGTGCCACAAGCTCAGCCTTGCACATGCACCTCCAGGAGCCCCAGCTCTTATTCCTTGCTTTGGGCAAATTCTTAAATGCCACAAGAATGTGACTTCTCTTGCAGGTCCTCGGCTTGTGGGGAATGTGGGTCACATTTACCTGGGCAAAATAGAGATGAGAACATTGTTTTTTGACATGGATAAATGAAGTCAGAACCTCAGCCCTACAGAAGAACGTAGAGATTTCAGGCCAAGAATTTTGTCCTGGAGATTCCTGCCTAGCTGTGTGTATTTCCACCAGGAAACATCCCTGCTCTGTCTCTGAGGCAGAACCTTGAAACATCAGTCCAAATTAAACCCAGTTTCCCTAGATCCACAGCAAATTCCAGCCCACTGATTGTGGGGGATTGCTGGGGAGGAAACACAAGTGTGGGTCTTGCCCAAGGGCAGAGGCCTCCTTCCAAGGGAGATGCCCAGTTCCAGGACACCTTTCAGGGATGCCAGGCCCCATCTCACAACCCCCAGTCCCAGGATTTCCACACAGGACTCCCATCTGGAGCATGGGCACCCATCCCTGCCGCCTGCAGGATGCTGAGGATGCTGCCACGATGCTCTTGCTGTCCCTCCCTGCTCTCTGAGGCACTGGAAAGCCCCAACCAGAGCTGCAGCTTCCCCTGGAGGAGTCAGGTGCCTCAGAGGAACATTTCTGCACCTGGAACCCTCACAGCCTGAGGCAGAACTGATGGGCCCAGTGCTTTTTAATGGAGCACTGAGACAGATTTCCAAAATACCAGATGTTGGGGCCTGAAACCTGCGAAGGAGTTTTGTTCCTGAGGGAACCTGGGTCTTCAGGAACCATCCAGGGATGGGTTTTATCCTTCACCCACCTGCCCGGAGCCACCTGGTTTGTGGGCAGAAGCCTTGGGGACATTTGCATCAGTTTTCCTTCTTCCCAAAAGAGAAATTCTTCCTTCCTTCCAAGCTTTTTGTGGGTTTGTGTCCCAAGGGCCCTCAGGCTGCAACTGGGATTCAAGAAATGCCAACAATTTCCAGAATCTTTCAGTTGCTCTTCTCAGTGATGCTGTTTGGAGGCTGCAATTAATGCCAGGGCTGAGGAACATCCAGCACTGATTGCCCCATCCAGTAAACACTCAGGAGTTGGTTCCCATCCTACCCTAACGTGCTCCTGCCAGCCAGGACCCTGTGCTGCCTCTGCCCTGCCAGTCACACAGCACTTACTCACCCTCTGGAGATGTTTATCTTTGCCAGGAGATATCTGGAATTGAAATCAGGCCACGAGGGGATGTTCTAAGAGAGCTGGGGTGAATCTGAACCTCCTGTGCCTGATCCACTCTAAGTGGCTGGAGAAGTGCCAGGCTGAGCCCTGTGGGGGCCTGACAATACCCAGGGATCAGTTCCAGGGGGGAGATCTGGAGGCCAGGAATGCTCAGGGATCAGTTCCAGGGGGGAGATCTGGAGGCCAGGAATGCTCAGAGCTCCTCCACACCGAGCCTGCTCCACCCTGGTGCCTTGGGGATGTGCTCTGGGCAGTGTGGAGGGACATCCCTGAGATCTTCAGCTTGAGGGACCAGACCTGCCCTCCTCCAGCAGCCAGAAATGCTTCTGAGTCTTTGCCAGGATGTAATTACATCAAAGGGTTTGAAGCAAAACAAAAACCATGAGGTAGAAAACCTCTCAAAGGCAAACGTTCCTTTCCCAGGATATGCTGATCCAAAAGTTTGAGAATTTGGGAATGACAGGACTTAGTTGATGTTAATATTCAGTTAAATCTCATATTCAGTTGAACTTGCTATTCTGTTGAATTGCGTGCCCTGTCAGTTTTCTCTGAGGTGTGGCAGGCACGGCTGAGGCAGGGACAGCCCGTGTGGCACAGCCGCTGCCACACCACGTGAAAAGTGCCGATAATTGCTCTATTTTTACAGCTAATCAGCAGTATCTGATTCACAGGAGAGATCAAAGCCTTTCCCTGGATCAAAGTGTTCCGTCTTTGTCATAATATCAGAGCTGGATCTTTTGCTCTGCCAAGGCACAGCCGTGTTTTTTGGCAGACCAAAGGTGTGAGTGGCTCACAGCCCTTCCCAGACCTGGAGCACATGGAGCCCTTTGACTCCCAGGGGTGCCACAACCCCGTGTGGTGGCGAGCCTGAAGCGCTGGGTTTACACCCTGGGGGACACCTCGTTGTGGCCTTTTGGTACCTACAGGGGGCCAATACCAATGAGGAGGAGCAGCTTCTTACCCAGACAGACAGCGACAGGACGAGGGCAACACTTTCAAACTAGAAGAGGAGAGATCTGGATTGGCTGTTAGGAAGAAATTCTGCCCTGTGAGGGTGGGCAGGCCCTGGCACAGAGTGCCCAGAGAAGCTGTGGCTGCTCCATCCCTGGAAGTGTCCAAGGCCAGGCTGGACAGAGCAACCTGGGCTAGTGGAAGGTGTCCCTGCCATGGCAGGGGTGGAACAGGACGGGATTTGAGGTCCATTCCAGCCCAAACCACTCTGGGATTCTGTGATAAACCAGCACCTCACAAAGACAGGACTGAGTGCTGCACTTTTTAACCCCACCTCAGCTGGGTTAAAAAACAGAGCTCAAAGCCATGTTTGTATCAGAAAAGGGCATGAACTTGAATTTTCCACCTCATCAGCAAGTGCTGCACCCTCTGAGCTGTCAGATAAGGGATGCTTTCCCTTCCTCGGCTGCTCTGCCCTCCTCTTTGTTTATGATTTAAGGCTCAGGCTCGGAAGCAAACTGGGATAAACCCCGTCTGTTCTGTGCAGGTCCCGAGGCTGCAGCAGCCCCAGGGAGCAGGTAGAGGTGAGGGAGGTGTGGTGGCAGCTCGGGACAGGGGTCAGGCACTTCAATCACCTGCAGCAGAGCAGCTTCTTGCATATTCATTTCTCACAGCAGGACATCCAAAGCGAATTGCTGTGTAATGAGGATTTTCCCAGGCTTGGGTCATTTCAGGCCTGAAGGCAAAGACTGTGATTTCCCACCTGGGCATTTCCATCTCCTCCAGCTTCCAACAGACCCCAGCTGCTGAGCAGGGCACACAGCTCCTGCAGTGAGAGCCCAGAGTGCAGGACCTTGCTCTTGGCTACTGAAATCCCATCCTTCACTAAACGTGCTCATGGAGGGTCTTTGGCCACCAGCAGACCTGGGATCTGAGAGCTTCCACCAGAGAGACCCAAACTAAAACTGAGCGTTGCACCCACATCCCTCCAGAGCAGCCCACCCGCACCTCTGACGTGCCCTGTGCAGTGCCCACCTGAGCCCCTCCCTGCTGCGAGTACAGCCTCGAGCCCTCGGCTTCACAGGTGTCTGTGAATGGGTGACACCCAAAACCACATCCTCCGGCCCTGGGACAGCCTATCCAGCAGCAGTGCCTCTGGAATGCCACGGGAACAGCCCCCTGTGCCCCATGTTCCCCCTGTGCCCCCTGTGCTGCCTGTGCCCCCTGTGCTCCCTATGCCCCCTGTAGCCCCTGTAATCCGTGCTGCTGTTCTACCTCCCTCTGGAGGGGTTCCACTGTGCTGGGAGTGTGGAGGTACCATGTGTGTCTGTGTGTGTGTGTGTCTGTGTGTCTGTGTGTGTGTGTGTGTGTGTGTGTGTGT